>VZTJ01005902.1:1170419-1259558 GCA_013397795.1 Orthonyx spaldingii
TTGGTAGTGTGAACCAATACAGTTCATTTGTAATAAAGTTCTACTCACTTTTATTCTGTATTCACAAATTCTTGACTCTCAGAGTTCCCTTTTTTTCAACAAAGATGTCTGGGAAAAACAGAAAACAACAAATTGTCACTAAATTGACCATGTTGACCTCTTTTTCCAAGTGTCATTTTCACTCATGCTGCCTGGCAAGCTCATATGAGACATGACAAAGAAAGTTCACAGAACTGTCACTTCTCTATTAAAATGAAATAGGCTCTCTTTTGCTGTCCTTCTTCACAATTTTCAGAATTTAATGTCAGTAAATGAATGGCACACCAGTGGCATTTATAAATTCAGTTCATTTTGTTCTATCTAGAAAACAGAAATGGAACTTGGCACCTTCTGTGTGTTTTCTTGATATCAGATATTTAGAAAACTATCTGGCTACATGAAGAAGCATTTATCAAACTAAATATGCTATCTATATGTAAACACCCCTACCTGTTGCAGAGATTACTTTTATATCCACATTTTTCTCCAGTCTTGATGGTGCACTGTAGCACTCAAAGTGCTGATAAAAATGATTGGGTTCTGCTGAGTACAGAATTGGAAATGACAAATAGATTGAAATCCACGGACTGAAATGAAATAATTGCTAAACTTACTACTGTAACTCTTACATATTTTCTTGCCACACAATGTCTATATTAAAAAAACAAATGTAATAGGTGTCTCTCTAGGAAGACCTTAAAGGTGTTATGTAGTGTGAGAATGTGTGCGGTTCTTTAATACGTGGCAGAGGAGAGCTCACACTTCATACTAGGATAATGTCCTGCCCTGAGACACGATCAAAAAACCCATCCAAAGGCAAAGGGCTGAGTGGTCACTGTGTGCAGCTCCTGGTGCTGCAGGCAGAACGGGGAACGGTGTCAGCACACGCCCTCTCAAACACAGCAGCCCCCGGACTCAGCTCCCCTCCCCTTCCTGAACTCTCAGACGAGCACAGTGACATTTCACAGCATTATTTAAAGTCTGGCTAACATACAGTTACCACACTGAGGCCTGAGAGACGGAGTGGATTGTCGGATTGCTCTCGCATTAGTGCTGCTTTTCAAGCCCTCTTCCTCCTGGATCTTCACTTCTGTCTCTGTTCCACTTTGTTTCCCTTCCCTGCCTGGGGCAGCCATCACCTAATTTTCTCTTGCACCGCTCCCATTTCCCCGTCTCTTTCCGTGCTTCAGTCATTGTCACGTTATACCGCTAAAAGGTATTATCTGCCTCTCACACTCACATCTGAAAGAATGATTAAAATCCTGTTCAGAGTCTTGCAGTATTCCGTGCCAGGTTGTTCATCACTGTGGGGGTGGAATAGTAAATCCCTCAGTGGGGGTTTCTGCAGGCCCTTGTATCTGACTGCCAGCTCTGTTGTCACTTTCTCACTAATACCCTCTTGCATTAGCTCTCCTTTCTTCACACCCATAAACTACATTCATATTCCTACTGAGAATACAACGTGCCCATACCCTGTAGGGTCCTCCTGCATTGCCTTAAATCTCCCATTTTCCACTGCTCTTTCATTTTGCTATCCAAGGTTTACAGTGTGTTCTTAATTTCCTCTGCAAAGTCTGGCAACTTTCACTTCCGCGCATCTTCTCCCTCATCTGTTGCTTTGCCTAAATCTTCAAGATTCAGCTTTTTTTTTTCTGCTTGCTCTTTTCTGTCCTACAAGAGGAGGTTATTTGTCCAACAATCTCTCAACTACTAACTTTTACATCTTACTGGAACACAGTTTTGAGACCATTTTTGCCTTTATTTTAAAAATAACCTAACCTCTCCATCCTACTTTCTTTTGTTAACTGTTTCTCTCATTTTCTAAAAGTTTGGACTTTAAAAAAATAAAACTATTTGTTGATATTTAAGCAAAATTAATGTGTGAGAACTTATCAGTTTCTCATTAATACCTTCACTGAAATTCATGACAGAATGAAAATACATTTTACTTTGGAAATGCTGAGGTCTTTCACCTGTAACCAGCTGCCTTGACTGGACCATTTTGACTATACACGTTCTCCAGTCTGCATTTCGGAAGGTATATTATTTTGTGATATTAGAGATCCCAGCAGTATTTCTCTCCCTAGTAAAATGTCTTTTCAACTTTATCTCTTCCCAGTCCACTTGAGCGGAGGAGAGTCATAACAAACAAAGGATTTAGGACAGATGCACCCTTCTATATCAACAGAAATTAATCTGCAGTAATTCTCCAATGTGCTTTGGCTCCAGACTCCAGCTTTCACCAGCTTTCCAAGCAGTGCATGCCATCAGCCCATGTCTCAATCACGGCAGTGGCTTGGCTGGTGCTACAATGTCTGACTCATCCTGCAGCAGAAACTTGAATTCTTGTTTTATTCTCCTGAGTTTTTTTTTTTTCTTTTGATACTAAGCAAACATTGTAGTTGTTCCTTTTGCCTTAAACCTAATGGTGTGACATTACAGCTAAGTAGCTCATAATCCCTGCTGCTGAACAATAATATTTTTTATATCAACAAGAACCCTTTGTAATACTTCATGCAGTCAGTGCAGCAGTGACATTCTGAATATTTTCTGTCTGAGTTCTTGGAAACTCTTCTGTATTTAAGATGTACAGAAGGGTTTTCTTGATTAAAGCAAGTACAGTGACAGATTCTGCTGGATCAGATCTCTATTATGCACCTTCTGTTACTGCTCAAATAAGGCAGATGAATGAAAGACAGGGACTCTTCTTCTTGCCAACAATTCCAGAATTTCTTAGGAGTCCACAATCTTTTATGGAGAAGTTGTATGGATTTTCAATACTAGACTTTCCGCAATATTGTGGTTGTGGGTGCAGACAATTATTTTTCAAGCAGAAAGACAAATGGAAATATCACTTTGCTTTTCCTCTGTAAAAATGATTTTCCTGTTGCTTCTGTTCATTAGCTATTGAGTTGGAAAAGTAAATTCTGGAATTTGGCAGCTTCTATCCATGGACATTAGCAGCAAAATGTACAGTCAAATTAGCAGAGGGTAGAGTTCCCCTCAAAAATATGAAAGGCTCAAACTTTATAGCACTGCTTGGTTCCCATTCTGTGGAGCATAAAGTAGGCAAGAATATCTAAGGATAGTTAGGCACATATCAACACAAACATCAAGAAAATCAGTTTGTGCATCTCCAGCCATTCTAAAGTTTATCTGTGATGCAATAACTGACCTGGCACTGTTTCATGAGCTCTAGCTCAAAACCACCTTGGTACTTGAGGGCTGGAAACCAGAAAATATGATAAATGTGTGTCCTGAGAAGGGCACAAAATTACAAGACAGTAAATTTGATATCAATACCTTAAAAATCATTAGAAAGTACAAGAAAAATTGAAACAGATAAACTAAAATATAAATCAATCTTTATTCTTTGGTTTTTTGATGGAGACAAAAAGTCTATGATAAAGAAGACACACTTAATACAATATATCTGGCTTTCCAAAGGGCTCTCAAATTCTCCCTTGCCAAAAGAAAAGGATTAAAGAGCTGAAAACAGAATAGGAGCAGAAGTTGACACGTCACTAAAGAAATAGAAAAAAAACCCCTTTGAGATGGACAACTGGTCATTTAAATGGCAGATACAATTCAACAAAATAAATGTGAAATGATATAGATGAGGGAAAGATAAATCATCATTTCACATATAACATGATGTGTTCTAAATTACTGCAGACTGCATCTTGCAGAGTAATACAGAATCCATGAGAACATCAGCTCAGAGAATAGAAAAATAAAGACAAATGTTAGGAATTATTAAGAACAGGGGAAAAATAAAAGAAAACTTTCTCTGAGGTAGTTTCTGATTTTATGTTTGGTCTGTCTTAGATATCTGCTTTTAGTCATTGCTTGAGACAGCATATTATGAGCTTCAGTTTCACCCTGCATAGCCATTTTAAAGCTCTTACACGCCTCAGTGTATTCAGCAATTTGTTCACGAAAAAGCATAAACCCCATACTTTATAAATAACAGAACTAAGCCTAATTACATAAGTCTTGTTTTCATTTTAAGTGTGTGTATATATATATATATATACATAAATATATATATATGTTTTATTTTTCTAATCCTAAATTGCAATGTTGTTTTTATTCCATTTTATATTCTCTATGTTTATAGCTCCTTGCAAGCTCCTAATATGTTCCTCAAGACCACGACTCTCACTAGGAAGATGAAGGAACATGAAATCAACCATACTGAACATAATTTGACTGGCAGCTTGCCTCAAATATTATTTTTCTCCTTGTCCATGCTTTTGATTTTACAACAGAAATTTCCCTGAAGCAGCACTTACATTACAATTCTTTCCCTGACATAGGTTAATTGTTATTTCTTTTAATTTTTCTCTATTCAACTTCAGAAGAGCTGTCAAAATACACCTTCATGCCTATGTATTTCACAATAAGATTGGAGTGAAGACTGGACCATTGAAAGAGTAGTTGAAAAAATTATTTCTAGGTAAGGTAGTTTTTCTCATCAGCTACTTTGGAAGAAATTGGCACAGCACAATGCATTGCACACATCTTTTGCAAATATGATAAGAAAAGCTTACTGAGACAGGCAACTAATTAAAATAAAATTTGATAGGGGAAATATGCAAGCTTATAAAAACTCATTAAAAAATACATTTTTTGTTAGATGCAAAGCATACACAAAATTGAACTCCTTCAAGTAGTGTCCTCCTTCTGATGTTCCTATGCCAAGCCCAGAATTAAACAAATTGAAAAATTGGTATAAAATTATGTCCCAGCCTGGAAAATTTCTTCATCATTGTGCTGTAAGTTGCCAAAGAACATTATCTGTATAATAAATCAGAGTCTATCTTGGATCTTGCCAAGTTATTCTCTATTTTCCCCTGGTTTTTGATATGTACTATTTTCTTTCAGCTTATGCTACTGTCAGTGAGGGACAGCTTTTCTCTAACTCACCCCTTTCCCTCTGCTCAAACAAACCAGGTCAGAGCTCACATGCCTCAGTAGTCTCTGAGTGCACAGTTTCTTCTGAAGTGGGGGCAGACATTCTCAGTGTGAAGCTCCATCACTATTTCAGGCTAGTCTAGATCTGATAGCGTAGTCTTTCAAATTAGGCATAGAAAGAAGTTGTTTTATTACTTGTTTGGATCTATCAAACTCAAGACCACTCTTTGGATCTCTTTGTCTTTGCTCATATTCAAAATCATCGAAGTTAAAGTTATGTAGGTTAAATTAGTTTCAACATTGCCAGGAAGCCAGAGGACCCCTTAAAGGTTTTGGATACCAATCTTTTGCTGGTGAGGTGAATGCATGGAGCTGCTGTGTCTGCAGGCTGTTGGGCTCTCCACTTCCAGTGCACGGCTTCCAAAGCCTGCTACTCTGGGGCAAAGAGGTGGCTTTACACAAATAATCCCATAATTACCAAAAAGTAATTGTGATGTGTCTGGAAACTGCTCACAGGTATCTAGCATGAAATACAAATCTGGCTTAAGATTGTAAGACAAAATGAAATCAAAATAACTGTTCAACATGGCAAATCTTTTTCAGTGCATAGCTTGCATTTCTCAAGCCTGTATAGCTAAACAGAAAGAGAGGCCAGTACCACCTCATGGCTGAATTTGAAAGTTGTATTTCCCTGAAAAAGTAAACATACCATTTACTTTCATGATCACTGTTCTAACATATTTCTTAAATGGAGTGTAATACGTGCAAGGTTTCCTAATATTTTTCTATAAGAGGATTTTGGGAGATATTTTTGTTCTCATACACCTCCCTCTGTACTCACTGTTATTATACTGGTAAGATTTTGTAAGAGAGCTCAAACTCACCCAGAGAGAAAGCATTTAGGCTGCAGAAAGGGCAGTAAGTGTTTGCAAGTGCTCAATCTTGCCAATCTCCAACTGTTTATTTCCAATTACCAGATTTACCCCAACAAGATTACTTTTCAATTTTATCTTACTCTGAATCTCAAGCAGAAAAGAAAAATCTTTTTTAACAAAAGTAATGCATTTGTGGAACATGGTTTAACATAGAGGCAGAAATTGTTTGATGGCAGGATGAATCTGCTACATTTCTCTGCTTCCCACCTTTCCTAAGCACAGTAGTGCCTGTTCTAGAATAGAATAGAAAAGGTAGTACTTTTCTGCAATTTTTTAGTCAATATTTTGTGGTTGTTCTAAGTCTGTGTTTTGGGGGCCTTCCCCATGGAATTTAGCAATTCCAATGACACTTTGTAATTTGTTTTGTTCAGGGAAGATTTTCTGCCACACAAGTAGCATAAAGCAAAGGATACAGAATACAAAAATAAATGTTTTTCCAAACAGTGAGGTGTTTATATAGAAGGCTTACTGAGAAGTGATGTCATCATGGGAGGAATGAAAATATCCTGTGGAGCTCTATTGACCACATATGTCTTTAGCAAATAATGCTTCATGTTGTTTGGAATACCTATTCCAAAAACAAAAACACACCAAAACCCACATGAAAACTAGAAGTCTGTTCCTGCAATTTTCTGGACCTCTAAAATGTAAGATCTAAAATAAAATAAGTAGAAAATTTTCTGAACCTTCAGAAAAAAAAGTATGCTTTCAGTGCTTCTGTTGTCATATTTCCATCTCTTACTACAAAATTTTCTGTCTGGACAAATGTTTTCTTTTTTTGTATTGGAACAGCCCAAGTGGCACAGTATGGCATGAGCATTTCATCTACACTCACCATAGTGTGCACAGACAATAAACAACAAGCCCAGCAAAAGAAATGGTAACATGAGTGTAACTGAAATTGACTGACTGCGTAATTTAACTTTGTACTATTAAGAAATAGCAAAAATTGTTTGCACAGGAAACAACTATTTTGGTGCTGTTCCATCCCTGTTTTCAGCAATGCAGTTCGAAAGAAGGCACCATACACTCAAAGGACTCATCACAATATTGGCAAAAGTTATGTGCTAGGAAGGTTTCTTTTTTCCCTCTGATAATAGGAATCTCTCACTATGAAATTCCAGTTTTATTTCCATTTCAGGACATAGGATCTCACATCTCTGATTTTTCTGTCCTCTATTTACTGTGTCACATTTATCATTTATAGGCACCTGCATTCCAGGCCAGGAATGTTATCCGGGGTGTGTAATATGTGGCATTTCTAGTCTTTACCAGCTTAACCAGAGCATTTTCTTTTTATGAGCAATTGCTGAATAGGGATTGAAGTGTGCAATGAAATATCAATACCTGTAGGTAAAACCGTTTTCCACCTTGCCTGTTTTTATGGCTACTATAGATCACTTTTTCCTATGTTCTTGGAGGAACTGTCTTCTACCAAATCACTGCTCAGACAGAGAGTGGAAAATGGAAACCCACCCACAGTGATGACAGCTAAATGAATATGTAGTGTAATGCAAATAGATGCATATGTTAACTGGTACAAAAGAAGTTATTCCTATATGTGCCAAGACATTTTAAGGCAAGTTGCACCACTGCAGCAGAATAAATTCAGTAATTCCTTTGATGTTTCTTTGACTATGAGAAAGAAAGTTCTCCATAGTATCCTCACAGTATTTTTTGTGGAAGTCACGTTGTGACCAAGGCTAAAGGAAGCAGAAAAAGTCAGCAGCAGCCAAGGTTCGACTATCACTGGAAATAAGAGGACAACACCTCTCTGGGAAGTACGTGAGATGTTTGTTGGAGCAGTGTGTAGCCATCAGTGGACAGCATTCCTAGTAATGCCAGTCTTTTATGACCAGATATTGTGCTCACTTTTTTCCCTCACTTTCAAAAACATAAAAATAGAAATGAAAACCCTTCCTATAATAAGAATGGGGTTTGTGTCATTCTTTTAATTTTTCATAGTTTTTCTTTTGTTGAGAGAAAGCAAAAACCAGGAACATATACAAATATAGCAAAGAAGAAACTTTAAAAAAAATTAAATTCTGTGTAAATAAAAAAAACCTCTACAACTCTTTAAAACTTTTTTTCCCTAATACTTTTCATGTTTTTCCTCCTGGCAGGTAATGCTTTGAACATTTCTTTCACTCACTCCTTCTTATTGATTTCATATTTGAAAAAAGAAAAAGAATTAAGTGGTGTTCTTGTAAATAGAGGAGATTCTTATATCAGAAAATCCCTAGAAAAGTTGAAAGAGCATATGCTTCCCTGTGCTGACCTATTCCATACCCAGCTGCACCATAGCCTTAAAGAAAGACTTTTCCTCATCTGCATAGTGGGAAAAGGAGGATTTCCATTAAGATCTCTCACAACAGAGAGACTGGTGATCAGCATTGCAGCAGCCCACAGGATATAATTTATGTTAATAGAATAGTGGCCCAAGGTTTTACAGGAAACAATTTATTAGAGCTGTTCTGCTATACAATATTTTACAGTTAAAAATTTCACAAGGAGGCAGGAGTGTATTCAACTCCATGGTTTCCACATATACAATTAATGACCTTAGAAGCCCAAACTTTTTCTCCAAGACTGGGTGCATCCAACTCTAACTGTTACTGCTCTGTTTGCATCACTTGTATGAAAACTCTCCTGCCTGAGTTCAGCAATTTCCTGAGGAGGTCAGTGGACTTTATAACTGTCTGAAAGCATCTCAGAAACTATTGACAGTAAGGCAAAAAAAGATGGCAATACCTGACTGGGAGAAGTGAGATATAAGAAAGGAAATCTGCTCTATAGTTTGAGTTCTATGATTGGTATTGAAAAATAATATCATGGATGGATCTAAAATCAATGAGGTATGAACATAGTTCACATTTGAATAAAATTTTCATTGTTATCCCAAATCTGTGGAAGAGCTCATATTTTCTTCAAATAATGTTGAACTGTGGAATGGTTCCTCAGCTGCTTTTGGGTTGTGGAAATCACAGGAACGTGTCACAAAATTTCGACCATCTGCTGAAATAGTTGTTCCAATAGAAAAGTCAAGTGCATGCTTTAAACCATTTTCCACTTAGTACAGAATTGTTTTATACAGAGTGGAATTTTTTAAATAAGGTGTCAAATATGGCTTTCTATATGCATCAAAGAAATAGCTGTGTAGAAATATATGTCACATTTCAAACTGGCACAGAATTATCCTTCTGGTTCAACTTAGAAACCTTCACAGATTTTCACCAAAATACTTGTCTGATCTAATTTCTGTGTTAAAAATCATCACCACATACACTGAATTTGTGTTATTTTCACATTTGGTCTTTTTTTGTGAATGTATAAAGCACATTTAACCTACTTTCAGAAATATATTGTGTGTGATATGATTTGTTTCTTGTGCAAAAGTAAAACACCCTCTGATGTACCTTTATGTGTGTTCTGCTGCAAAGCTCACACAGTTTTATGACTTTAGCATTAACTGCTTGTGGAAGGAGTTCACTTGGAGTCTGTTCTGTACTCTTAAAATAAAGACTGTAGTGATCTGACTGGTCAAAAGTCTATCCAATTACTAAACTGCATGGACATAGATCAAAACCATCATACCCAATAGTGTTTTAGCGTATATCAAGATGAGGAATGTGGAACCATAAATTCAATATTTTAATATAATGTTAGTACATTATAATGCTAATATTGCTACTTGGGGCCTTATATTAGGATTTGGGGCCTTAATGTTAACATTATGGTCGTAGTTAACACAGCTTTGGTGAGATATCCAGTCCTCATGTTCACTTGGTGTGCTTCCAAGTATCACTCAAAATGAACACAGATACTGCAAGAAAGTAACTGTGGGAGCAAGCAGTAAATTCTGGGTTTTAATCTAGAAAATATGTTTTCAGAACTGATTGTATCATTTAGTGGAGCCATTGGTTTTCAGTTTAGATATGTTGATTAACTAAACATAGATTAAATATAAGCCACTAGAGAGGAGCTGGGGTCGAGCAGCCCAGATTTCCTACTCTATCCAAACAGGCTTCAGACAGAAGAAACTTGTAGCTGTTTGCAAGGATCTAATATGTGATCATGAATTTATTGTAAACCTTTGCTCTAGACATTATAAACCTTTGGCAACACACATTTCTTGGTTTGGAAGAAAGCTGACATAGTTTTACCTTAATAGTTCAATTCTTCATTAGTTTAGCCCTTTCAATGTCTTTTTTACTGTGTGGGAAGTTTTGAAATCCCAGAGGAAACAACAACAGTCTTTTTTAAAAATGCTGTGATCTTTGGAATACATTACAGTAAAATCAAACATAGACAAATCATGATTTTCTCATACTCATACCCTTTGGTAAATCAGATTCCTTTTTTAAGGGATAGATCACAGACTGAGTTGTGAAATGTGGCTTCAATAAATTTCTGTCTGAAACCTGAACCAGCCAGTAAGCTTTTACTGAATATCAAACTTGAAAACTGCTCCTGCAAACTTCTATTTCAATGCAATACCAAATGTTGCCATGGTCATTATGTATTGATATAATCATGGTAGTAGCCACAAACACACTTATCTCCTGCTCTTTCCCACCGTGCCTGGTGCACCCCAGACTTGCATTGACTCCCTTCTGGTGTTACAGACACATTCCTTCTCATGTATCATGAATTGCAAAGGGAGGATTACACTCTTTGGAATCAGCTGCCTTTACTCCAGCTAACACTGTAGGCTTTTAGAGGAAGCAATATTTGCCGTATAGCCAGAAAAAGGATAGTTTAATAAAACATAAGGCTCTCAAAAATGAAGCCGTTTGAAATAAGGATTTGTATTAATCTGCTGTAAAAATTGCTCCTGGGATTTTCTGCTGGGATTATTGCAGACAAGCTGAACACAAATGACTATAAAATCCTTGTTTCTTACTTTTTGTTTTCTTTTTAACCCTGACTTCTTTCTCATTTTCCAGATATGGTGTTCTGTCTTCCCTAGTTGTTCCTCCATATCTACAAAATTCTTCTTTTCTTTTGTTCGTTAAACAAAGCTGTCAAAAAAGGCTATCATCTTTTAACATTGCATTTTTCATTTTTCCAGATGCCTTTTAGTACCTCAAAACAATAACAATGCTATAGTTACTAGTAGTTCCCTGCTACTTAATAAAGACCAAGTCCACCTCAGCTGTTCACTCTTAGCATCCTCCCTCCTTCGGTCTTGCTTTTCTCTCTAGAGCCAGACATGCTCACTGAGCAATTTCCTCAGGAGATAAGAAAAAATCACTGAGCAGATATCATAGTGATTGGGAGACTATTTATTTTTATTAATTTATTTCATTAGCTAGCATGGGCATCTCAACAGTTGTTTCATCTTATGACATCCTACAGTCAGATTTCAGAGAGTTTTAACTGGCCATTAACTTTTCAAGTTGGTTTAATTTGGAAAATATCCATGGCCTGGCTCCAGTTTGTCTGGAAATCATAGAATTCACGAATGGGCTCTGTTGGAAGGTACCTTAAGGATCCTCTTGTTCCAATCCCTTGCCATGGGCAGGGACACCTTCCCCTATCCCAGGTTCCTCAGAGCCCCATCCAACCTGGCCTTGAACACTTCCAGGATGGGACACCCATAACTTCTCTGGATAGCCTGTGCCAGGGCCTCACCACCCTCACAGGGAAGAATTTCTTCCTAATATTGAATCTAAATCCACCCTCCTCTGATTTAAAGACAATCCCCCTATTGAACTTCATAAGGTTTGCTCTTCTCTCAAGGCTGTCAATGTCTCTCTGGATGGAATTTGATATCTTCAATCATTCCAATCTTACTGTCAGCCTACTTCAGTGGCAGCTCAAGTAGCCCAAGATTATACAGTTCCCAAAACATGAAAAAAAGAACTGATTCATATAGCTAATCACTCATCTAAACTGTTTCAGACCCAGACTGTTTCTCACCAGAGAGGTGAGACATCTCACAGAGTATTAAGAATATATTTTTAGCTATTTCAGTGACATTTCACTTCAAACAAATTCAGTTTGCATGTTTAAATAGTTCATAAAGCATAGTAGGAAAGACTAAGTCTCTCTACAGTGTTTTAATACATAAATAATCTACTGAAAAACAGCACAATGATAGGTAACTGGAAGAAACAGAAGAACCAGTAAAGTTTTCTAGGAAGGAAAAGTTCTCTCTTAAAGAAAGAGAAAACAAGGTGGAAAAGGGGATAAGAGCTATGACAAAGAAGAATTACAGACCTGTGGCAGAAAAGCATTTTTTTTTAAAATCTGTATTGTAGGAGTCTTAACCTAAAGCAGGCTCCCTTTGTCTCAATGTGAAATTTTTGCAGTCCTGGGACAGCTAAGCCTAGAAGGTGCTATTACACATATCTGATTGGCAATTTTACTAGTGCAGGGAGTAAATCAAAACTAAACCAAGTAAAGGGTACGTAGTATAGATAGTCTACTTTTTTTTAGAATCTTCCTGTGTAGAAAGGATTTCTTTTAGTGCAAGAATTAAGTCAAAATCAAAAGATCACAAAATAATAATAATATCATTCTATCTAGTTGCAAACGGTTGAAAAAACACCCTGCATTTTCCAATCAGTTAATGGGTTATTTATTGCTGCTACTATTATTTTATGCTTCCAGGTACTCAAAAAGGCTACAAGGACATAGTTATACAACTATCACCAAACCACAGCAAGACAGGCTGCCTAGAGAATATCACGTTGGAAGACTCAACTTACTTTTCCTTTGTCCTCCAGCACGTCTTTATATAGCCCATGAAGTTTGAATATTTACTTTTTGCTTTAAACTTAATTCCTTATTTTAACCACAAAGTTGTCTCTCTTGAGCAGAATTTACTTTCAGAGCATCCCACTGTTGTATTTGGCCAAAGCACACCAAGCCTGCACAAGTGCACCACTCCCTCAGGCATCTGAATCTGGGACAGGCAGGGATTCCCTGGAGGACTATCAGCACTGATAGCAGCTCCCTGTTTGCATCCCCAGTGTCACACACACACTCTCTGTCACGTAGAAAAACAAGCATCCAGGAAGATACCAGTGCCAGGCTTTCCTGGGTTTCCTTTGAGTAGGAGCATCTCTCTCTATCATTAACCACTCATAGAGTACCTAAGCCCCACTCCTTCACAGGGCAGAGTTGTACCTCTTTCATGCATTTTTGTTGTATCTTACTGTTCTTGGCCATTCCTGCTCCAGTTAGATGTTATATTTATGCTGGGGAAACCTTCCAAATAGATTACTGTATTTGCTGCTCAGTGACAGGAATGTCCTTTAGACAGATCTGCTGTCCCTATTATAATAACTGCCTCTGTTTTGTATGCTACATACCACTGCTCTTTTAAAAGTTTCATCTTTCTATAAGCCTGCAGCTTCTTCAACTGATCTGCTGACACAATAATCTCTGTGATCCACACTGTTTTCTTAAGAATCTGCTTTCCCCATAACAGATCAGAAACTGCTGCACGTATTGGACCTATGTACATCCACAGAAATCACCAGGCTGCAGTTTTTGTTGTTTCTACACTCCATCTTTGCCCCAGGCATCAATGTCACAGTGTCACCTGAAGATAGTTGCTTTCTTGCTTCACAACTAAATTTTTATCCTGGTTGATTTACAATCAGCTCCCAGGCCACTTTTTTTGAAAGATGGATTACCCATCACCTTGGTACTCTGAGTCATTAAACTCATGATCAAGCCAATCTGTCTTTAAGTCCCTAAATCTGATCAGGTTGAAACCCATTGTCTTCACTGTAGCTAAAAAAAAGCCCTTGTGCCATTTTTTCCCCAGTGCAAATGCCTGGATCTCCACTGGACAGGAGTAGCCAGCAGTGCTCTGTAACCCCAGCATGCAGCAAGTGTTTTCCAGGCTGCTTTGAAGTACAAAAACTGCATATAAAATTTCAAAATGTATCATCACTTCTATTCCTGGATCTCTACAGGATGGGCAAACTCTCTGAAGTCTTTGAGGCACCATGACTGAACACATGCCAACCTAAACCCTAAGAAATTCAGTGCTCTGTACAGGATTTTGTCTCCACTCTCCCTGAAATGCTGAACAGGGATTAGTGTTATGTAAAAAGTCCCCTTGTTATGTATAATTAGTGAATGCATGATCAGGCAATAGGCTGGTTAATATCTCTGATTGATACCTGTGTTGTCATAATGATTAACCTTTTGTAATTGTCAGAGCAGCAACACTATGTGATAATGCCAAAACAGAAAAGGGCCAGGAGGGAATAAAGATATTTGTGTAAAAGCTGATGCACTGGCTCCTGAGTCCAGTGCAGTTTATAGTGTAGAAAAAATACATGTAGAGAAGGTACAGGTCAGCAGACTGAAGGCAAACATCTAAGTAAGAAAAAAACTTGGCAGACCAGACTTTGAATAACAGACGTTGAATATAAATCCTGAAGTAAAACTGAAGACTCATACATAAGTGAAAAACCTGACAGTGAAATGGATGGTCTTGGATGCTCTTTACCAATGTGATATTAAGTAAAAGTGCAAGAGAGTTCTTATGACTTTAGCATAAATATGACAATATTTTTGTGTCATCTATTTCATGAAAATGCAAAAAACTCTCTGTGATGCCAATAAAGATAATATCCATCAGTTTATAGTTTGCTGAACTTGGATTCAGCTCCATTGAAATTGCTTACGCAGGCCCACAGAAAGTGAATGTCAGCATTGGGACTGAAGTTCAATTAAGCAATTAACATTGGAGTAATATTGAGAGGCCTCAGATGAGGTGAGTGTGCCATTGCCTCAGGTATAGTGTGAAAAATGTCATGATGTTGGGACATGGGCTATGCCATGAGAAAGGGAAAGTCCTTCTAAGGACTTAAGCAACTCACAGATCTCTTTCTCTGTCTTCTTAAGACTTTTTCCTTCTGTACCCTTTTTTGTTCCATATTTTGGGCAGATGTCTTGAGCTAGATCTGAGTTGTTGACTTTTCTACTAGGCCTGTCTTAGGAGACCTTATTTCTAAAGATTTTCATCTCATATTTTGACATCTACCCCAGCAGTTCATCAGAGCCATAAACCACAACCTTGTTACAGAGAATGTCATGTGTGTTTGTGCATACACATAACTCTGTGTGAAATCCTGCCTTTGCCTGCTGCGCATTTCAGTGAGGAGCAGACAGTCCTCCCAGGCACAGGGAGAGGAATGCAAGTATTCCCAAGGCTGAGTTGTGCTAAGGAACTGCTTTTCTAAGCTGTTATTCTGGTAACTCCCTGTGCCAAAGGGAAAGTCCAGTATTTGAATGCACCTCTTTGTCTCCTGGCTGGAGGATGCTGGTACGGCCCAGTATAACCCTTCGGAGGCCACGCAGGGATAGAACTCGTGTCCTTAGACAACATCTGGGAGATGTGAACAGACACTGGACAGAGGAAGCAGCATTTTCAGTAAAAAGAGACTACTTTTGGTGTCTGTGTTTGCAACTGTCTCACTTCTCAGTGAATTCACAAACCTCAAACCTTGCCTCTCCAGTCTCTTGCAGGTATAAATGTCAGTAAAACCTTTGCAGCTGAAAGGACTTTAGTGTGAGTCATTTTTCACCTAAATGCTGAGTCCATTCAGTCAACATAAAATATTTATTATGATTCATATTTAAAAATAATAAATATTTCTTATACCGAGTGTTTATCACATGGGTGGAAAATTATCACCTTTTGGTATTTATATGCATAACTTTAGATGAGCTATTTTTTGTAGGAAAATTAATAACATTTTTTAGAATTTTTTTTAATGAATACCCAAACAAAATAGATGTAGCATCAGCATATATAAAGCCATTTTGTACCTCTCCATTTCTACTACAAATGTGATCTCAGCAATTCTTTTCACCTTTCACAAAATCCTTTAGAAAACACTTGCAAAAATAATTAGAAATTTAACTCATTAGAGGACTGAGAGGACTGTTTAAAATTTGTCTTTCTTTATTCCAATGAGGAAAAATTTTAAATGCCCTTGATTATCAACAAGATTAAAATACTAATGTTGCTCATACTTTCTTCCATTTATAATTCATTTCCGTGGAATGGTATCTACCACTTACATATAAAAAGCTTTTCATTCCCAGGTGTCTTTTCTAGAGCCACCTGCTCCTGGTAAAATCCTATTGATTTTCATTTTCAAAATGAAGAATATTTTCTGCTGCTTCTGTATAATAAGTGCAGATTTTTGACAAATATATGGAGAATGAAAGCTCTGCTGCACTTAAGAGTCTTGTTTAAATTAGATTTCAGAGAGAGGCTGGAAAATAATCAGGTTTCACTAGACAAAGACCTAATTAATAAAATGAAGTTTGGCAAAATACAAATTTGGTTTGAATTTTCAAATTCAATTTAAAATGCATTCCAAAAGAATTATTAGCAAAGTAAATAGAAAAAAGTAAGCAGGAAAAAGAAATTAAGCAGACCTGTTAAACAGTAGGATGGTAAAAATTTTAAAGGACTTTAGACCCAAAAATTAAATGTAACATATACCTACATTTTTAATAAAGATAATAAAGTAAAATATTGGGATGAAACTACGGTTAGCTAATGAAGTGTGACGATAGAAATTAAAATTACCACATTCAACATTCATTCAAGGCTGAAATTTACATGCTCACACAAGGAATATCCATCCAGAATGCTAAAAGAACTGGCATGGAGTCAGACCTGAGAGGACTTGTCACTGAGGAGAAACAAAAGTAGAACTTTTGTTTACAAAGAAGGAAAAATTGCAGTCCCAAACACTGACTGATATGTCATGACCATCAAGATCAGAATAAGTTAAACCAGAAAATATAAGAATACCATAAAAAATGAAAAATATTGATAAAGAAAAAGGCAGATTAAAATATAGTATGCGATTAACAGTGAACAGTTGCATCAAAGTCATCACACTGATTCTTGAATGAAAGTTGAAAGATTCTTTTGTTGCTGTGTTCTGTTTTTCAGAGATGTGGAGAAATCATTCTGCAGAATTCCTTCAGGCTACTGAGAATGCTGTGGAGCTCAGGAGCATCCCAGCCAAGCAATGGGAGATTTGCGTTCCTCTGTTCTCACATCCTCCCATCACCTACTTCCCCTCTCTTCAGATTTGCACATCTCTGAAGGCTGAACCTTCATTACAATTAGAAGAAAGGATTTAAAAATAGGACCACTAAGCCATACAAGCATAAAAGTACAATGATACTATTTACCTATCAATGAATGTATCAGTTCCAGATATTTGCACATGAAATTGTGTGTGCCAGTTTGGGCATATGTGAGTAACTTTAGCTTCCTTGACTTTTTATTTTAATGCAATATGTGGTAGATACAGTAACTTATTTTTAAAAGCCACAAAACATAAGCTTCATTTCCTCCTACTTATAAAAAGATCTCAGTTTATGCACTTCCATGGAAATAGAGCGTTCAGCTTCCTGCTGAACTGTTAGCATGTCTCTGCCAACTTCTCAAAATGTTTTTCTTTACCCTTGTTGCTTGTGAAAACACTCCAAATCTTGTGGCAAAAGACACTGGAAAAGAACAGAGGCGATGAGTAGGTAATATTAATTTTTCACACTGTGAGCTGATATTCATCAACCCTTTCCTAGAGGTGTGAAAGATGGGAAACCAGACTATACTGAGGGAAAGTCTGGGCCTCCCCAATAGAAGCCATTTGTTTTCCAACTTGCCACCGTTAAATAATTTTCCATGGACCACAAGCCCATCATTCCTGAGAAGCCTCTGTCAACTCCCTTGTAAACTTTGACTGCATTTACTAACTAAAGACTCAGCAAAAATCACTCACTGCTGCCTCAGCACCAGGGTAAGAACAAACTGTATGAATTTATGTCCTTCACATACAGTTCACATATGATGGACCCTCCTATGGGTCCTGCATCACAGATTCTCTCCTACTGACAGTGTAGCTATGCTCGAGTCACATTTTTATGCAACATTTTTCTAGTAGTCAAAAAAATGATTACATTTGCACTGAAACATTTCTTCAAAGCCGTGACCTTGTTGGAATCACCATCCCACATAAAGGATCTGCTCTGATCTAGCAGAGATGAAAACCAAAAACTGAAATACTCATGGTCACTGGAGAGTGATGATAACTCCAGCTTATGCTATTTCCACTGCCTGCCCCTACTATAGTAATTTCTCACAACTGGAGAAACAGAAATAAAGGCAAAAAACTGTAGTTCTGTTGCCCATAAAGAGTAGAAAAAACCCCTAAGATCAATAAAAATCTTTGAAGGTAGGATTGCAATAACCTCCATTTTCTTCACCCCTGAAATAGTAACTTAATGTTTAGTAGCTGCTTTGTCCTCTTCTTGTTTACCAGATGCAGACAGTGAGCTACAGCTAAAGAAAAACAGAGCTGCTTTTCCCCTTGCAGCCCTTACTCCTGCATGCTTCTTCATATGGTTTTATTTTTAAACATTTTCCCATAAAGATGTAACTTACTTTAGGGCTTACTTGAAGGAAGTTCCCAACAAGTTCCCATATGCAATTGCTTAACCCAGAACAGCTGAGCTTTGTAAATCAGCAACAGACCCAGCAGAACTCTCAGCCTGCACAGGCTGATGGGGTTTGCCTTTTGTAGTGCAGTCCATTCACTAATGAGGAGCTGGCAGGAGGCACAGTGCCCGCCGGACCTCATTAAATGGGCTTATTTTGGCCTGCTGAAACCTCACCTCAGGACTGAGCACAGAGGCTGGAGCAGCAGCGCTGCTGCACTAACAGGGGTTCTGTCTCCCTGCAGATGTGAGGTCTTCCTGAAGAGCTTTAAGTCAGGTTTCCTCCCTGTCACCAAGTGTGACATAAAGATACAACGGCACTTTCGTGGTTTACCTCAGGAACTTGTCAAAGTTCACACTGAAGAGGTTCAGCCCCAGCCTGGGACCACTCTGGAGTCGCTCCCCCACATGTCAGCATGTCCCTGCACTGGCAGTCTCCAAGCACTGCTGGCCCTTCTCAGTCTGCTCTGCAGAGCTGCCAGATTTGAACTTAACAAATTGCACAGACATCTTCCCAACGTAAGGGAAATTACCTGAGCAGCAGCAGAGCCAGCCCATGCCACACTTCCCTCCAGGCAAGGCAGCCTTGGGGCTGCAGAACAGGGCAAGTCACAAATGCATTGATGTTGCTCTAGTCAAAACTCATTACTCAGTTCTCTCAGGTGTGGAGGAGTCTGGAAGTGAACAAGAGTCATTAGTGCTTCCTAACCTGCTCTTATTCTCCTCAGCTGTCATGTCCAGGTTTGCTCTTTCTAGCTCAGATGAGCTGGCAAAAAAGATGCTTATGAAGTGAAGATCAAGTGCCAAGTCCAGTGGTCCCTCCAAGCCGCAGATTATTTTGCTTGGAGGCTCATCTCCACTCTAAGCAGAAGAGTAAAAACACTATAAATCTGATCAATTGTTCCTCAGCCCACAGGTAGGCAACTTATACTACTGTAGAAACTGGAACTTGAGGCTGTGGTTGTGCAAAACCTCAAGTTCCTTTAGAAGAGAAAGAACTACCTGAGAAGCACTTGAGCAGGGACAGCAGTGCTTCAAGAAAAACTATGGTCACATTGTCTCCCGCCACAGCTTGATGCACAGTGCCAGCTCTGCACTGCTCACGGTGTGTGCAGGAGACCTGTGCAAGCACAGTGGGAGCATTAGGTTGGTCAGACAAGCCCCTGTTGAGTTTTGGACTCTTTCCATGTTGGGCAGCCTCTGCGACTGGTACAGAATTGTCAGCAGAAGTGGCCTTCTACAGTCAGATTTTTTCTTTTAAGTCAGCAGGTGTTGGATTGCACCCAAAGCTGTAGAAGTATTTGGAAAAGGACTTAGGATCATGACTGCAGATTTTCATTAGCAAAGATTAAAAGCTGCTTTAAGTTAGCCTAACTAGGGGCTTTACTTACTAACATAGCATTATACATTTCCAAGTCCCTCTAAGTACAGCTGGACATGCAGTGTCAGCACAACTGCAGTCGGTGTCTGGAGACCACCCGTGTTTCTCTGTCAGGTTGTGAGCCAGGCTGCACAGGTGGTGCTTGAGAATGTCCTGCTGCTTGGCTACCACTGCAGAGCAGGATGTATGTAAAGAGATATATGAGCTCTGCTTTTCTAAATTAGTAATGACTTATTAATCTGGACAGGGATATTCTGGTCATGGACGTTTAACAAGAAGTGAGAGAGCTATTTTTACTCTTCCGTGTTGGTGCACAAATATGTTTGACAAGGCTGGTGGCAGCCAGCTTGCTGAGACATCCATCAGAGAGGCTGAAGCTGAGAGTCACAGTGGGACATTTGTTCCAGACAGCACCCCTGGACATTCTGACCCCTCAGGGAGTTTGATCTCCTGCTGGCTCAGGGGGGCTCAGGGCTGGCTTGCTCTTGTGATGACTCTGGCTGTGCTGTCACTTCCATCTAAGCATTTATTCACATAACTAAAATAGTGTACTGAAAAGCAGGGGTGAAACTCAAACTTGGTGGTGTGCCTTACTTTGACAAAGCTCACAGCTCTGCTACAGCTCTGGTCTATCATAATAAAGTAACTGGTTTAGTGTTCCCTTTTCCTCTCAGTCTCCTGTGCTTCTGATGCGTTGTGGTTCCAGACTGTGTCCCCTGGTAACTGCTCTCACCACACTTTCAGCAGACACCTCTCATGGCAGGTTGCCATTTGGAAGCTAAGCAGTTATTCCTGTTTTGAGATTTGCCATTCAGCATCTCTGTGGAGCAAAGCCACGTTAACAAAGAAGAAAGCTGAGCACACACAGCTCCTCCAATAGAGTCCAGAAGCCAGGCTGCGCTGCTGAGCAGGAGCCCCGAGAGACTGCAGCAGCATTTCCCTGGTTCTCCCTGTGGAGTGGGACAGCAGCTCAGGACCAGTGTGCTTAGCCTCAGATAATTTTCATCCCAACCAATTCAGTTCATTACTGGCCACAAGCTGTGACTGCCTTTCTTTCACTGGTTTTGATGTTTATTTGATGAGACTACTTGCTAACAAAGCTGCATGGAGGTTTAGGAAGCACTTCAAGGTAGCATTAGAAAACTACCTTGTAGTTTTCTCTAATTTGAATAGCACACTTTTGTCTGAGTGACCTACAGTTCATGTCTGTTACTTTCACAAAATAAAAGCAAAAGTAGAAAAATTCCATGAACTGCACTCCTAGCGTAGGGCAGTCTCTGAAGATCTGGTAAGGAGCCATTGCATCCTGAGCCTTTCTGAAATTACCCATCAAAAATTTAGTGAAGTATTCAGGTAGGTTTTTTCGTTTGGTCCATTCTGCCTAGTTACTGATACAGAAAAAACCTACACCTTAAAGAAATAAGTAGGAAGGCACTTTAAATAAAGTGATGATGATCATATTCTTCTCAACTGTGTAAATTTCCACTAAAATTGAAATCCAGCATTTTCCATGTTTCATTACAGAACTTAAGCCACTGTCCATCATCACGACTCTTTACGAATTGTTCACAGACAAACAGGCTAACATTTTGATCATTACCTAAAAAGTGCTGTGATTTTTTAAATTTTTTTTTTATATTTTTGGTCACCAAAACCAACTTGTATTACTAAATTATGTGTCTGGTTTAATCAAGTTTCATTAGAACATATTCTGCCTAAAATTTAGTCTCTAACTAACAAATTTTACATGTCTTTTACAAGATTTCTTCTAAGATGGGCAAAATTAGTTTAAGACTCTTACCTGTTTCGAGTGCTGTACCTCTGATGGTCAGCTATACCCTGGAAGCTGAAGTTGTATTAATAGTGAGTTTCAACAAAGAATCTGTAGGATTAAACCACACAGAAGTAGTCACAGCACTGAATGCAGAGAATTTTGAGAGATTTTGCAGATTTTTCTCTTGCCGGGAGATCCTGAACTCCTAGAAAGCTTCCAGCCCACTGTAAATGGAGACCAAGTACAACTTCTGACAGGCTCTGTGGAAAACAGAACAGTAATTACTTTAAAATCAGTGTGCATGAGAAATATCTTTTTAGATGAGTTGTACTGATAGGGGCTTCAGACTGAGCTGTTAAACAGATTAGTTCTAGATGAGACCTAGTGCTGCCAGTGAAAACTGTGTGCATCCAGCTACAGGCACTAGGTCCCAGTGGAAATGTTTACGCATAACCACATCCCTCAAGCAGGGAAAAAGAGGGGAAAATTTGCATTTTTACTATTCAACTGCTGAATTATTTATCCTCCGTTTTCTATTTCCAGTATGAATTAAGCTGTGCAATAGATCCCCAGATTCATTGATCTGTTTAAATAAACAATGTGATACATTTAAATAAACAATGTGATACACACCAAGCCACAAGGACCATCTGACACTGATTTCTTTTGTTTCCATTTGTGGAGCAGGCAAATTATATCCTGCACAGTCAGAACAGACCCATCCATGTGATTTCATCAAAGATCTCCATTTGTGGTGGTAAGTTCCACCACACCACTTGATGGTCTGTTTTTCCTAAATGGAAACATTTCTGGCTCTCAGAGGGTGAAGGAGATGACATTTCCGTAAGAGGAATTGATGCTTGTACATTTGTGGTTCTGCCACTGGCACAACACCCGTAAATGCCAAACTCACAGGGCTCATGATTGTATATATGTTAACCACAAACTTGTTTCTCCTTTGAAAGACTTGAAAAGGAGCATAATGGAAACTTTTTGCCCATTTGTGATAAGATTGACAAGTTCGGAAGATTAAATTTATAGGTGCCATTTCCTCTCATGCAGCAGGATTGTTTCCATAAGAAAAGAGGCACTGTTCCCTAGTCTAAATATACATTAAATAAAAAGACTTCTTGTAGCCAGAGTTTAAAATTTCACAAGAATTGATTGAGCAACTGAGCAAATGTTCAGCCCCTGAGACTGGAACACGCAGAGTCCTGGGAGGCACAGCAAGGGAACAAATGCAACCCCCTCTTCCAGGAGCAGTCTCTCCCCCACAGGGTGAAGGATGCTTTGCAGCACAGGGCTCCTGCATCTCCTTAATGTTGCCCCCACAACCACTCAGGGGACATAGAGCCCATCCAGGTCCAACAGACTCACTGGAGTAAGGGCTGCACCAGCATTGTTTCCTTCGTGGTGCTTAGGTTCAGGCACTTGAGTCTCTGCATTTGGCCTTGGTGTCAAACCCTCCAAACCAGTAAAGCCAAAACCCTAAAAGCAAAGTCTTTGAGGACCCCATAGCAAGAAAAGGTGGAAGAAAATTAATTTCCCAGAAGAAAACATGGGAAGGCACTCCCATGGTTCCTAGAAGGAACTGAATGCTGGGTGCCAGCTGGTTGCACCATCTTCAGCAGCTCTCCAGTCCTCTTGCTGTGCAACAATGACACTAAGATAAGAAAAAAAAAGTATGTGAAACAATAAAGGTTTTTTAAAATTTTTTCTTATATAGTGCAATTTACATGCTAGGGAACTGTTTTTCTTTATGTATAAGGTTTTGCTGCCAGAAGTGTTGATATTCCACATAAATATTTTCTCATTTATTATTACAAAATAAAGGATGTTTTTCTGCAGCCAGATTATTTTGTTCCCTGAATACTATTTTTGACTATTGGCAGTCCAACTGCCTGATATTTACCAGAAAGATAATTTGATCAAACCCATAAGCAGGCAGATCCATGGCCTTCTAGACAGTATTGAAAATGCTTATGTTTAAATGTTTAGCATCTAGGAGGTTATAAATCCACATCATGTGATCAAGCTGAAGGAACATCTATACTCCAAATTAACCAGTTCTTTTCTTACAGCCTTGACATAATTTCCAAAATAGCACGTCCCTCTAACATCTGATTTATGTGCTAGAACAGCATATAAACCCAAACAATATTGTAGAGCAACCCCACAGATTTTCTAAATCTTCTATTATTAAGAGATAACCATACAGATTGACTGAAAAAATTAAAAAATATTTGAGAGAAAATGAAAACTTCTGGGCCCCAGAGTAATAAAAAAAAATATTGAACTTCTCTGTAGTTTAGACATCCCAGGAGAGTTTTCAGACCATAAGCTTCACACAGCTGGAAAGCTCTTGGTACTGTGAGAGCACCAGAAAATGTGATTTTTGTTGAAGATGTCATGTTCTGGCAGTATAACTTACTTTTCCATTAACATCCTCAGGAATATTCCTTTGTCTCAGAACTGGATATATGCATGTCCTTGTGCTTGGCCTGGCAGAAGATGTAGAAAGGAACTGCTCACATTTGGACAGAGCTGTTGGTAACTTGTGTGTCTGCATTTCTTGTGGAGTAGCAGCTTCTCTGCATGCCTATGATAGAGGTGCTAATTTATGTGTGGAAGTGTTAATTAATAACAATTCATAAGGTCACCTCTCTACAACTGAAACTCTTTCCCTGTGGAGAGAACAGAGAGCAGCAATGATGCCAAAGAGCACACGAGAGCCATCGTAGATAAAATGAACAGGCACATCCATTCCCCAAGCTTCTCTCCATAGAAAAAAATATTTTAGCCTCCAAATAGTTCATAGAATTTCTCACAGATTACAAGCACAGACAGATCCTCTGCTGCAGAACATGTGTGTCCATTTACCTAATAAAGATTTCACAGATTTGTATGAAAAGGTTGTAAATTGGTAACAAAGTGGAAAAGAAACGCAATAGAGCCATGTCATTTCTTTCTGTGAAAAAATATGTGAAGCAACTTACAACTCCTGCAATCAGTAACTAAGCACCCTTTCTGAGAGAAGTACATGCAGGACAGCAGAGCAAAGATCATGAAGATCAAGATGTTCCTTAACGGCTCCCTAGGCTCTGGGGTCAGTAGGAATTTATCTCCAGATCTGTCTCAAAAGGCTTACCTCAGTCAAAAATTAAATCCAGGGAGGATGTTAAGAGGCTGCTTCAGAATGTAATAAAACCTATGTAAGAAAGGTATATTCCCTGGTCTCCTCTCCTGAGTGAGAGGGTGCTAAATCAGCTGAAAGAGCAAGCAGAGACCTGGCTTTGTTGAATTATATGACAGAGAAACAGAAAATCCTTTGTGTAAGCCATTTTTGTACATGGTGAGTCAGGGAATTTACATTTCATTATGTGCTCAGCAAAAAGTGTAAAATACAACTCCTTCAAGCAGATGTGAACAGACACTCAGGATCAATCTAATGTCAACTGCAAAAAAAAAAAAAATTGATAGGGTATGAATTAACATTTCACTGTGTCAGGTCTATGAAGGCTGGATGATCTCAGACATGCAAACAATATGCCTGTCCAATCTGCCACTCATTTTTGTTGTCCACAAACATGGACAGAAAAAGCAGTGATGCTGCCAGTTGATGTAAAGGTGATAGGTGAGGGAGCTCTGGAGTCTGGAGTTAGGCTGTAGACAAGGTATACAGTCATTTGGAGAGACATTAGTTATACTCTCTTGTGGCAGCTGAGGTCCCTGCATCCTCAGAAAGTTGCTTCTTTGAATTTTGTCTTTGAGGAAGGGACCAAGCATCCCTCCCCATGTGGAGCAGCTGCAAGAGTGCTCAGATGAGCCCTGAAGTCCATATGGGACTGTGCTTGTCTGTATGTTTACCAGAAACCTGCAGTTTTTATACTCGAGTTTGACTTATGCAACTCCTTCCAAACAAAGGGAGTTGAAGCTTCTTTAGCCATCTGCCATGGTGTGTGCTAGCTCTGTTGATATAGATCCTTGTATTGAATTTAGCCCTAAAGCTATGAGAATTTCACAGGTACTATATTCTCCAACATAATTTTTAGAAATATAAAATAAGGCAGTAAAGTTGTTAACTTAGAACTCAGTTGATATATTGTCAGCTTGAGGTCTTTCTAAGAAAACATAGCAGAAAAGCAAAACAAAACTAAACAGTAACATAAATTCTGAGTTCATAAAATGTTCAGTGCAATTTGAAGCATTATAGTAGTTACAGTTCTGTCTTATACTGACAGGAAGCATTTAAACGTACTTACCTATATATATGTATGATCCACCCTGCCAGATAAAACTCTGTGCTACATAAAGACAGATGGGAAAGAGCTCTGTATTCTATACTTGATTGCTGCATTGTGTCAGACTAAAACTGGCCACAGTCATAAAGTTGGTTCATGCAACTATTCATATTTACCTAGAAGTTCTCAAGACAGTCATTGGAACAGTAGCTGTTTTCTTGCCCAAGAAAACAAACGCAGGGGGTTTGAAAGTATCTGAGCTCTTCTGGAAGATGCTGTCGTAAGCAAAGGTTGCTTAATGCTGCCTTCCTTCACTCACACAGGCAGACGGGTGGAGTGGAGCAGGCATTGGACAGAAAATAAAGCCCTTGGAGCTGGGAGCCAGACCAACATATCACAGCAAAAGTTGGAGGCCAAACCTGTGAATTGTTCCAGAAATAAAGCAGTAGGGATTTAAGCTTTGAATGAATATTACTCTATAGTAAAAACATGTGAATCTTCATCAAGAAGTAAATCTAAAACAGGATTATTTTTGTTAAAGGACTTCAAAATTAAATGCCTCTGTCATCCAGTAATTCTGGAGTTTGCAAGAGAAGTATAGACCATCTGTTCAAGAGACCAGTAAGACAGTCTGTGCAGCTAATCAGCATGATAGCAGCAGGAAATGATTTCATAGGGGCCTATCACATCTGGTTTTAAAACTAGTAAGTGGACATTTTTTAGTTTTATTAAGTTTTCTGCATCTCTCACAAAACTTCTTTTCTGATAGGATTTGTACTTTAATTTTTATGGGGTTTTCTCAGTCCCTAAACAGAAATACGCATGAGAAATATATAAATAGTAGGGTGCATGGGTATTCCTGCAGCCTATTACTACTTCAGTGAATAGCAGTTAGGGTTATCCCAGCAAGGATAAAATCACTATCATCATAAAAGTCTGATATAAAACCTTTTTTGACATGGAAACTTTTGATTAATTACATTAAAAAAAGAAAAAGCAGCGCTCCATTACTGAGCTCCCTCCCTTGTTTTCATTTTTACTAGCCTACTATTATCTGGTTTATTTTTTTACTGTTTTAAAGCTTTTTGTTGAATTCTGAATGCTTTACTGAGTGCCTTTTTGATGAATTTATTTTTGCCAAAAATTGAGAAAATGTACGTTAAAAAGTGCTACAGTTTTCAGAAATCTATTTACGGCCTCCCTGATGGTAGGAACACCTGATACAAAATATCTAAATGGACATATCTTAAAGCTTGGGAGGGGGGGATAATGTTTTCAGGCATTTCTGAGGATGGTGGGAGCTGCAGTGAGTTTTTTGCAGCAGTGTTACACAGGTCAATACAAATATCCTGAATATTGTGCCAAACCACTTCCAGTGCTTCAGTGAATCTCACTAACATTTCCTGTTGCATTTGCCTCTTTATAGTCTGCCTGACTGCTTCCTTGGAAGGACAGCTGTGTGTTCCCTGCTTGCTTTCAGGGCACAAACAGGACACAGATTTCTAAGGACTTTGAGAAATGAATAGAAATTAATGAAAAAGCTGATGTCATTACTCTGTTCCTGTTGGTCATGCACCAGTAAAGGGGGAATTACAAAGAAAAGGCAGATGAACTCTGCAGAAGGAACAAAACCCCCTGAGCATTCCCTGCAGTGGATCAGCTGAGGTTTCCCCACAGCAGGCAGTGACAGCAAGTCTCAGGTGGCACCGAGGGCCCAGCAAGGTCCGAGCAGCTCTGGTCAAGCGAACGTGGACCAAGTGTGTCCATACCTCGCCTTGCTGTCTGTACAAACAGGATTTGTTGGCCTGGGGTAGGAAAGGGTGTGGATGGCACCATGCATTTGGTACCACATTTGCTATAAAGCAGTCATTTCATAAGTAGTGTTTAGGGCTAAATGGAAAAAAAAAAACAGACAAGGAAGTTGTGTATTTCTCTTTTGTATTTTTAAATCCACCTCTTTATAAACTACTTCCTTCTGCTTCTCTAAGACCTCTGCAGCATAAGCACAAATAAGTTCAAACTGCCTGATAACTCTAATAACCTAAGATCTGAACATTCTACAGCTGGAGACTAAATACTGTTTGATCACTGACAATAAGGCATCAAAACCAACTTTGGAGTATACAAAATTGATTTCATTACTTCTTGGAAGTATAAATTTGGGAAAAGAAATTTGAGAAATAAATTGATAGAAAAAAGACCTTTTGATTTCACACAAAGAGCAGTAGGAATGCCTTTCATACCACTGCATGTCACCAATTTGAAAAGTCAGTACGACCAAACGAAAACAACAATGTGGTCTACATCTTTGGTCCAGCAGAAATATTGACTCTGAACTCCATGTGCTTCTAGATGTATAATTCTGTTGGTTTATGGGATTTTCACCTAATTTCATTGTCATTATGTCTCCAAATGGTTAAATCAACCATGAGAGTTCAAGAACACAAAATATCTAATCTTCCATATGCTGCAAGAATGGCAAAGCAGGAATAGTTACCCAGAATAAACAAATAAGAAAGAAATGGAAATGTTTGAATTATTTCAGCATTGAAAATATTGTTTGTATGTCTTGCATATGTCTGCGTTATTATTATATACAAGATCTCCCCTTTCACACTCTTGACGAACTACTCCTGGTATTGTTTCTGGCAGCACGAAGGAGTTAACAGTGCTCAAAGTGCTTGGAGTTGTACCACGGTCTAAAAGAAAAGGGGAACCATGTGCTAGGAAAGATACTCACAGCCTCCCTTCCACGCCCCTGTGCGCATGCCAACAATTCCCCAGCCAGCTGATACTTCTTTTCCTTGTGGAAGCTAGCCCAGAACTCACCTCTTCAGCCTCAGGAGCCCAGGATATTACCCTGCCATTTGCTGAACTTTGGCTCTTACACACAGCCCAGCAGGACTCAAGAAACCTTGTTTCTCTGGTGGCAGGATGAATTTATGTCCTCCCTCTTGCTATCACAGGAAATGGGACCAGAGAAGATTTCTCCCTAATTATGTCTCCTCCTTTGCTGTCACATCTGAGCAAGCTCTGTCATAACAACAACGAGCCTCAGCTTAGCGGTGACAAGTCACTGGTGAGTGTTTCCAACAAGGGTATTCAGAGTGGATTTTCAACCAGTTCAGGAAATTTAAAGATCCTTTTTTATGGGATAAGGCTCATTTTAGTGCCTTACACTCACTCCCAGAGAAGACTAAACATTGTCACTGACGGAATTGGAAGCAGGAATGCATTTACATATTACACTTAGTTCAGTGTTAAAATTCTGGTCAGTTCTACTGATAACTGATTACAGGGAGCTGAACCCGTGAGAAAATGAGCTTGGCCCTGAGAAGTTAGGAGCACGGTAATGGTGGTCTATAAACCAGGGGAGTTCGTATTTTTCCTGAAAACAAATCTGAATTGTTTATTATCCTCATCTATTTGCACATGCCATGTGCTGTCAATGTATTGACTGCAGCGGTTCCAAGGTATGGATTGGCTTTATGGGAAAGAAGTTTTCCTGCACATGAACTCCACTTGAAAGCAGGAGTGGGTAGAAAGGATCAATGTATATTTGCGATTTATAAGCAGTTACCAATCAACTTAATTTAGGTGGTCCCTGGACAATGTAGATGAATACTTGGAGCTATCCTATTAAGATTAGGCTAATTAAACTAATTTTCAGCCAGAAATACTGGGTATTAATAATAGACTGTTAATGTGCAAGAAAGCAAAAGGGACTATTTGAATTTAATTTTGACTCCAGATCTAATCTTTGCAAGTCAGTGCCTAAGCAGGGAACTCCTCAGGTTCTCCTCTGTCTTCTGCTCTCTCCCTACTCTTCCCCTTATCATAACAAAAAATTCCAGCTGGGGACTGAGTTGCTTCTCACCACTGATCTGTAACCAGGGCTTTAAAAAATACTAATGCAAACACAAAGCTTGCATAGAAAAACAGATCACTTAAAATATAAAGTGGAATGGCAGGAAAGCATCAGTGCAAGGCCGCTAAGTTATCTGCTCAGTCACCAGGAATTTAAAGTGTGTTTGGCAAGCTATTACTGTTAGTCTTCTAAGTGCACTGGAGGTATGTAGTTATGCCTGCAGGCCAGTGGACAGAATCAGAGGGTTTAATTCCAGCTTCTCTCCACCTGCTTTACTGAAGTGGTCTAGCAGCTCTTGCAACACCAGCATGAGCTCCAATAATAACGATGTGGTTTAGTAAGCATAATGACAACATCTGTAAGACATTAAGGTCCAAAACTCAGGTTTTCTTGCACATTTCTAAAGGTCTTAAAAAAAATAAAAAGAAAAAATTTAAAAGTATTTCGTGAAATACTTTTTTCAGTTGAGTAGTTAAAGGACGATTTGTAGCCAGGCACTTCCTAGAATCGTAGAATCATTTAAGTTGGAAAAGACCTCTAAGATCATTTAGTCCAACCTTTAACTTAACACTGCCAGGTCCACCACTAACCACGTCTATAATCACCACATCTCCATTGTTTTTTGAACACTTCTAGGGACACTTCTGACTCCACCCTTCCCCTGGGTAGCAACGCGTGACCAGCCTTTTAGTGAAGAAATTTTTCCTAATAACCAATCTAAACCTCCTTTGGTGCAACTTGAGGGCATTTTCTCTTGTCAGGTCACTTGTTACCTTGCAGAAGAGATCAGCTCACACCTGGCTAAAACCTCCTTTCAATTCCTACTACATTTGCAACAAAGAGCTACATTTTCATGTAGATGGCAGAGAATGTCTACAAAACTATGGCAAAATAAAAGGAATGAGGCTGGTGGAGTTATCAGCAATGACCTCTACGCCCTGTGCTTCCAATCCTTCGCCTCTCAGGAGGGCATTGATGGAATAAGCTTCCACAGTCATCCCTGAATTCAAACTGCCACTCTCACCTACTGGACTGATGTTCCAAAGTAACATTAAACACAGGCAATAGAGTTAAATATTTTAGATCTGCACCTAACTTGTTCAAGACAGAGAGGGAGGGGACAATTTGGCTTCTATAGCAGAATGTAACCTTCCTCCCTCAGGGGAGGAAGGACCATCCTCCAAAACACAGAAATGCTGATCAACAACTTTTGCATGTCAAAAGTTTTAGTCTCAGCATACTTTCCAACCTGTTTTGGTTTTTTTCCTTTTCCTTGCTGAAAACCAGGCCACTCCTCATGAAGAAATAATGTTTCTGTTTGAGACAAAAAACACTTAAGGGAATTTTTTGGTTTTCTAGACGTACACCTGAGCGTCTTCTGTCTGAGAATTTTGAAAGTAAGCACCAGATTCCTCTTCCCCACTGTGGATGCTTTACAGTGCCCAAGTGGCAGCATCTAAAAGGAAATGTGGGTTACTGTAGCACATTTTCTTGAGCTTTCTATAATCAGAGTGAGAGTCTGCAATGTTACCTGACACAGAATATAACTTGCCTATTTAACACACTGCTGCAGTGACAGAAACATTGCTTTCAGGTGTTCATTTAAAATATTGATCCCAAAATAAAAGGTTCACATTTAGAAACCTTCTTACTGTAACCCTTTCAAAACATTTCAATGAACCTTTTATAACCCAACTTTGATCAAATATATCCCACATATTTAACAAGTTAATCAGGGACTAAATTTCCTAAATCAGGCATTTTGAGGGCACAGTGGTGTGTATTTGCTATCTAAGTGCTAATTTTTTCACTGCAGTAAAGAATTTGTGTCTTGACTCTACTTTGTCATCATTATTAAATATTCAGTAATTCTGCCACAGAAGCCACTTAAGCATTATGGGATTTAGTGCTGTAGGAGCTGCTAAATGAAAACCAGCAAACATCCACAAACAGACATTTTCCTGATCCCTTTACTGTCATGGCAACTGTAGTGGAGTTTTGCACAGCCACAGCATCACTGAACCTCTGTGTTGACATGAGCAATAGAAAGAATGGATTGGGCAGGGAGTGCTGGGAATAAATGTATCTTTGATACTGCCACAAGTTTCCATCCAGCCTGAAGCTTCCTGGAAATCTTTATGAGAGAGAGAGAAGATGGCAGTCTCAGCACACAACAGGTTGTGTTACAGAAAAGTGTTTGCTGCTCAATGGCAGTAGAGAGGTTTTTGTGTAGCGAGAGTTTTTTCCTACATTTAGGAAGGCAGTTTTCATGCTGCAGTAATAAGAAGGTGGTAGATTGAGGAAAATAGACTATTGTGGAATGGCAGCCAGGTTATGCTGTGATAGCAGGGAGCGCTGCCCGCTGCAAGACTGGTTACAAACGCTTTGCACTCATAGCACTCACCATTTCAGTCACACCAGCAAAGCAGAACTTTGCACTAAATGGCCTTACTGCTCTTAAAGCAGAATGGAGCAAAACAACCCTCAAAGAGAAATGGAACAATATAGGATATGCAGACTTCTTGGCACTTGAACCCTTCCAAACCCTGTTTCGGCACAGATCCCTCTGACAAGGGATTAAGCAGCAAACCATCAATGTAGGTCAGACACAAGACCCAGCAAAGGAATGATGTATAATTGTCAAAAATCATGGAGCAATTTTTGAAGATGAAACAACACAAAATAAGTCTTTTCTTGCAGTCTTATCAGCTTCACTGGTAGTCAACACATGGAAATCAATTTTACAGTCTTAATAGATTTGTATGTATTAACAGTACGAGGGTTTTACAGGTACCATCTCCTGAAGTTCTCTATTCTACTTCTGCTGTATAGACCCTGAAGGTTAATAAGGTAGAAATTTTACTTACAGGGAATTTGTTTCCATCAAGGAATAAATTTTAGACAATATATTTGTAAAAAAAAAAACAAATAAAAAAGCATATGTGATGGTGCTTTAAAATATTAGTAGGTCAATGACGTTTTAATACATTTTTAAAGTTATATTTACACATGGTTAGTCTAAAAAAAGGCATAGAAAATTATATACAGAAATATCCAGCTGACAATATTATAGTTATAAATAACAGTGTCACAAAATCCTGCAGCTCAAATGAAGTGAATCTGAAAATCAGCAGTCAGGCTTTATTTTCATATGTAAAAGAGATGTTGAAATCTTGTACAGCATTTTCTTTTACCAAAGCCAAGGTTATCTTGACTTTTCAGGGCAGGGTAGGGGGGTGGTTCCTGTGTTTTTACTCATAACCTTGAAGGAAGTCAAAATACTTGATGGGAATTTTTTGATAACACCTATATTTTCAAAGTTGTATCAAGAATGGTAATCTCTTAAGATTTTAAATTCCTTTGTTTGTAGTAGTAAAGACTTCATCCAGGAGAAAAGTTCACTGGTAAAATTGTCCAAAGTTGCCCATTTTATATATGTGTGTGTATATATATATATATCTGGCAAATAATATCAATAAGTTCTAGAAATTTTGCTCGGGATAATGACTATATAACAAGTTAGAAAAATATTACCTTTATCAAAGATGAGAGGTAGCAAAGCAATGGATGGCAAAAAATTTTGCAAGATGTTTGAAAACCAGTCTCAGTGGTAGCTTGTCAAAGGATGTGCTTCACTTTTCATTCTGAAAAAGAAATTAGAACCCTTTTACTCATATACTCAGTTAAGACTGGCTACATTTAGGTTACACATGACTGTAAGCAACATAATCAGAGGAGTAGGAGGAAATTTTCTTATTCCCTTGGCTAAACTAAAAGTCCTAAATATGCAAAAGCAAGCTAGCCACTTTAAAAAATTGCTTTATAGCCTTAATGACCATGAAGGAGGACTTAAGAAAAAAAGATTATGTGGGATTTTTTTTCTCGTTAAAGAGTTATGAAAGAGAAATACCCATTTTCAACATTAAGAATGACTACTACAACTCCAAATCCTATGCTCTGAATGCATGGACACGTGGCAAATTATTCAGTTCTTGGTTCCTGATAGAAAAAAGACATTTCAAAACAAGCCACCCTGAAATGTTTTTAATAATTTGATTAAAATTTTAATTTGTTGTTTGTGATTAAAAGTTTGTTTCCTGGTATCTCTGATGTCCGTAATGCATTAGCTCTTTTAATTAATTAAACAGCAGAAAAAGAAGTGGCTGGGAAGAATCTCTAAGACCTAGCAAAAACATATTGCTTAAGCTTTAGACACCATTAATACAGGGAGATTTATAGTCCACCTTAAACAAAGACAATTTAGCTTTTACTGAGAATATAAATTGAACGTCCTTCTTCTCCAGCATAGACATAGCCTTCCTATTTTATACCAAAATCCTACTTAGGCTCCAATGTACATTTAAACCAAAACATTGAAAGCAAACAAGTTTGATAAACCTAAAATCCTGTGCAGGTGTTTTTCCAGTAATGAACAATTAAGTATTCTGATTAATCCCTACTCTTGGAGCCAGTGAGGGTTTTATAATCAGTTTTAATTGTAGTAAGTACACATTTGAAATTTATAAACACATTAAAGCAAGCTGTTTTAATAACAAGACTGGATATTCAAGAGCACTTTATACAGACCTCTAAAATGAATTTATTTAGTCTTAGGGTAACTGATGGAAAAAGGCTGGTTACTCTCTGAGTTTGCATAGCTACCAATTCACATTTCTAAGTACTTCAGCATTAAAATATTCCAGACTCTGAACATAATGGCTCTCATCTGTTTCTTCTGGGCTTTTACACCTGCAGCTGAATTAGAGTACAAAGCCCAGGAGGAAGGAAAAGGCACTGCCCATGGGTCTGAGAGGATGGTGACCAGTCCTCACTGCCACTCCTCCAGAGTGCCAGGAAAGCCCAAAGGGTGGAACGGGCACACTCGGGTGCTCAGGCAGCTCCAGGAGCACCCAAGGACCAGTTTGGTGTCTGGTGCTTTGGGCCACGCCCTGGCAGGAGATACTGCCTGGCTGCTGGGGCTGGGCGTGGGCTTGGTGACTCGGGGCACACCTTGGAGTTCTGAAATTGTTCCTCTCCCCTTCACTTCAGACCACGCACAAATAATGAGAAAGAATGGAAGGACTGGCTCAGATGAGTGCTAAAGGAAGCTCAAGCCTTGTGTGCTTAGAAGTCGAGCTAAAAGAAGAAAGAAATTAAATTTCTGGTGGATTAAACTCCCTGTGTATCCCCATGCCGTGGAGCTGAGATGTGTGAGCAGGAGATATGATAGCAGACTTCACCTTGCAGGACAACATTATCCAGCTGTCACTTTTAGAGACATCTTTTGAAAAGATGAACCTCGACTCAAAGGCGTTTTAACCCGGAAATTAAAGAATTGAGAGAAATTACTCCTCAAAGGAAACCACCCATGTAGTTAATTAGCAATGAGCCCTTCCATGACAGGGTGCTTTTTCATAATATTACTTTCACTGAACTCAAATGAATTGTATATTATCTTTTAAAAATGCTTTGAAATGAAGATTTTTGGATTTAATGTAAGTAGGCATAAGAGAATGTAAAAGGGGGTTAAAAGTTCAGGAAGATACTCGAGACAAATAATTGCATAAAATGTGCCAGTACATTCCCAAGGAGGAGAAAAGCAATGGTCGTTTATGAATCTTTAATGATTTTACTCCAGGATCAGCGAAGTCTTAATCAAAGTGGGACGCACACTTAGCCTGAGCAAATAAGGCATGAAGATTCAAAAGCTCTTACTGAATACTGATGTGGTTTTATACTTGGACATTTAAGAAACTGAGATTTGAAAAATGTCAGAAGACCTCTAGATCATGTGGAAAAAAATCCATGATTCAGTTAATCATTTTAAATTTTGTGTCTTGAGCATACATTTCACCCTATTTACTGAAATTAAAGTCTCTACTAAGCCTTTTTTCCAAACAGATTCAGGAATGCTGAATGCCTTTTGGCAAGCACACTCTCAGAAAGGTTTCTGAATATTCTCTTTAGCATCAGAAGTTATTTATGCTCTCCTCAGCAAAGAGCACAGCAGGCAATAGTAACACACGCACTGAAATGTTGAAAGGTAGGAAACTCCACCCTTGTTATGGCAAGATTGCTGGGTGTGAAAATGGTTAAGCACATCCTAGGAACAAATAAAAATGGCAGGAGAAATATGCAGCTATTTTGGTTTTGCAAAACTTTTTTTTTTTTTTTAATACTTGATTTACTTTGTTTTCTAATCAATACTAAGACATTTAACTGCAAATGTGACCTAACAGTTTATTAAGGTTTGTAGTTAATTAAGGTTACAGAAAGATTTTGACTTATCTCTGCTAAACTGGCCATTCTCCAAGTGTGAGTGCTTCTGCACTCCTGGGCTTTGCTTTTTTGTTTTCACTGTTTTTACATATGTATGCACACATTGTCTAGACCCAAAACAAGAAGAAATATGCAATCACATCCATTAGGAACATCCTCCTCCAGGGTTTGTAAAGTTCTCTGGAATAGTTTTTCCTATCAGAAGGAAACTGCTCCACTAATTATATGGAAATTCAGTCATGGTCAAGGATCACAAGTCTAACCTCTCTTACTTTCAAGACAAAGTCTGTGCAGAGAAAGACAAAGGTATTTAACGGCAGGCAGTGCAGATCAGCCAACACATGCATTTGTTTTGATGAGCGAGAAGGGATTGCTTTTAATGTGCCCAATGCAGAAATACTTTTACATAATGTATGTTCTGCACAAAAATACCTTTAACATTTTAACATTTAAAATATTTATAAAAGAAAAACACAGTATCCCTGGGAAATAATAGATTGAGATATGCCATTATTTTTAATGAGTAAAGTTAGTGCAGTTAATTTTTAGAGGCTGAAGAGGTAGGTGGATAATTACTCATGAAAGAGGGCAGTGCTTATAGGATTTCACTCTTAGTGAGACTATCCAAAATCTATTCATTGGTAAATGTGTGCCATATGAATCTATGTAGAAGGCAGCAAGCAGAGAGAAAACTAAGTGAAGGTATGATCACCAAGGAAATTAACAGGACAAATATTCATTAATACATAAAATTTAGGAAATGGATGTTTATCCCTTTAATAAGGAACCAGAATTAGCAGCTCCTTCCTGTATCACACTGAAGTTACTTTTCCTTTTAGGAAGAAGGTTGCCAGATTCCTGCCTAAACTAAAACCAATATGCAGTACTTTCTGCTCTTTAGCACTATGAGTTAGGATTTTAGCCTTCATCCAAATATGCACCAATAGAATTTTAATAAAAATTCCTCTAATATTCATTTAGAACTGCTAGCAATCCATCCACTCTGCTTGTTCTTTTCTAGGTTTTTATAAAGTGTTTGCTGAAAACCATTCCACTGTTAGAATAGTCAGAATAGTTTGCTTTAGCCGAGATAGCTGCGAGGTGGAAAACGCAAGCCAGCCATACCCAAGGAGACCTGGCTGCAAACAGAATGTTCTGACATTTGGTGGTGGTATTTCCTTCTCTGGCTTTATAAAATAAGCCTTAAAAATATGAAAATCATCAACACTCAGAGAAAACTGGAAAATATTATGTTGTTGAACTTGCCTCTTTCTCCTGGAGGTGGCCCTTTCAAAACAGAGCTGAGCACCTTTGCCAGAGCTCAGTGCCAGTGTTGGTATTGCTCAGTTTGTGTATACACTGAACTCATGGTTTCCACCTCTGCTGACATTTGGCAGAAGTTCTCTTCTGGAAGAAATGAAAGAGAAATCCTTATTTCAAAGGACTATCTGAAAGAATAACTTTCCAAGCACCAAAAAAATCTAGGATGGCTTTCTAAAGTCAGATACTTCTGCTCATAGAATTCCTAAGGGAAAATGGTCCTGTCAGCTCAAACCAACAGCATTTGATCTTCCAGCTCTTCAAGGACACTGGGTTTGTGAGACACTGGTATTGATTGTGTCTAGCCAAAAAAAGGTCACTACAGCTTAGAGGCTTATGGATCCCTTTTTTGTTAAAAGAGTTTGGCACCAAATAATTGATCCTGCAGGCAAGAACTGATTTCTGGTCACTCTTCCCATTGGTTAGAAGGATTCCCAGGGAGACCCAAACACCAGCTCTAAGGCTTTGCACCAACAGCATTGGTGTATTGCTGGACCTAATGGTTCCTGACTCCAATTTTACAATTGGGAGCATAGACACCACAGACGTATCTATGTTTGCTAGGTAGAAAATTGCTCTTGGCAATTAGATTGACAAATATTCAAAAAAACTTAGTTAATCTGATACTTTAAGCAGTAGTTACCTTCTTTCCTTACCTTTATGGTATCTATTTTTTAAAAAATCACTGTTTCCCCCTTATTAATGCAGATATTTTGAACTAATAAGACAAAGAGAATACATAGGGCCATAAACTCCCCAAATGGTAGCATCACATGTTCCCTGCAGTTATTGTTTCCAGATATATCAACTCCTTGACTGATCACTTTTGAAAGTTTTCATAAGCATTTTATCCAGACGTGACATTTCTGCTCAAAATCTCAGTAGAAAAAGCATAAGAACTGTTGGTTTATTATCTGTGGCTCTCTATTGGAGGTTTTATTTTCTGTCACTACACAAATACTGTGAGTTCAGATCTTAGAATAGGTATCAATTATTAAAAAATGTGGTGCAGAAAGCAAGCACAGTTTTTCATGACAAATGACACCATAAGCAGAGTTCCATAATCCAGCATGCAGCATTTTCATTTCTCAGAGGACAAAGAGAAGAGTGACTAATACATCAATTTCAGTGCAGTTGCCTTGCATTTTTTTAAAAGCACCTTGCTATCCAGGACCACCCTTAATCTACCATCTTTTGAAGACAGAAAATGTAATGAAAACATCCGTCTCTGGTTTCTGCTAGCCTGTAATATTAAACATCAAAGTAATAGTTATTGTCCACCCACTCATCAATCATTCCCCTATCCATGCATACTCTTCTGCTCTTCTGACACATTATTTAAACAACCTAAAATGGGCACCTCTGCTTAAAGAAATTTTCACTATTGCAGAAGTGGAAACTGACTGTGAACTCTATGAAGTCAAAATGTACAGTCCTTCTCTTATGCTGATGATCCAGAACTTCAGATTTTAATTCCTTAGTGCTGTTAAGGAGTTTAGAATTCCTGGAATTTAGAATTCCATTCATCACGACATGCTAAGTGCCAAATTCTACAGTAAGAGGTTTAGAGGAGATACATCATGATGCACTTCAGGAGTGCTTACACCCACCTGAGAGCTGCCCATTCTTTTTTACAATTCAATGAACAAATCGTCTTTCACCACCCATGAAACTTGGAACCAATTTGTGTTCACTGTGCCCATGCCTTGGAGGACACAAACCACCCAACCTGATCCAAAAGCCATCTGATTCCACGAGTGCAGCACAGAGCCCACACAAATGTGCTTGTTTCTGTGCAGGACTTACTAACTCAGTAGTGCCATGCTAGTACAGTGACAGAGCTGGCAGCAAGCTCAGCCCTAGGCTGAGCCCGGGTGGGCTTGTTTCTGTACATGTCCCCATCCCATCCAGGGAGAGACTCGCTGCTTTGTGACACAGCTGCATCACGGACAGAATTGTAAGACACAGTGGAACTATGTCAGTCACTGCTTGTCAAAACTTAATGGCAACTGCCTGTGTCTGTAGTTGGGGCTGTGCTTTTTAGCTGCAAAAACTCTGCTTCTTACCCGGCCTGCCACAAGGTTCTCTGCTGACTCACTTGCCCTCCTGAGCCTCCCACAGCCCTGCTGTACAAGGTTCCCAATCCCCCCAGCCCTTCCCAGGTATGCCTCAGGGTTCTGCCTACAGTCACTCAGTACAAGTCCCAGAACATTTTTTGCAAAGTCCCTGACTCCTCCTCCACGGTAGGAAGTCACTGCTGGGGAATAAATTTCAAATAATTTATGAATGTTCAAGGGCTGGGTGTCTAAGGGGTTACATACAGAGGATATAGGGCATACAGAGCACTTCCTTTTTAGAAAAAGAATTTGTGGGTGTGCATGCGAGTGTAGGTGTGTTGAACAAATTTTTCAGTGACAGAATTTGGAAACATCAATGAATCTTTATACTCCTTTCATCTACTCCAGTGCCCTAGGCACAGGCTCTGCACACCCTAAGGCAATCACTGCAGCTGTATGGATTCCTGCCACACCCGTAGCTGCTCAAGCAGGTCTTGACAACAGCAAATCATAGCCTTGTCCTGGCAGTCACACCAAGGGCCCAGAGGCCAAAGAACTAATTGAAATCATTGAGTTTATACACAAACACATGCTCCACTTTGAAATGCATTCATATTTTTCAATTGGAAAAATCAAACCAAGCCAGAAAGCACTCACCTGGTACCAGAAAACTATTGCACACCATCTGAAGTGGTGGGATGTGTGCTGCTCTGTCCAAGAGGTTGTTACCATTGTTCAATGTTTTATGCTATCTGAAGCTTGATTTAGCAGGTCTATAGGGTAAAGAATAGAAGTCTTTCACATTTATGTTGAAACAATATTAACCCCTGTAACAATCCTATATCCTGTCTCCTTCCCCAGTTTCAGATTTTTCTCCAAGTTTTGCCATTTAACACTGTTTAATGCAGAAACTTGTGCTATAAGTGGATCTAGTCCAAATAATTTATGCTTTTTGGAGGTGGAGGGGAAAAAAAAAGAGGAGTTGTTTTGATGGGCTATGTTTTTATGAATATTTCCATACTACATTATCCCACTTGCTGTAAATCAACTGTCAATGAGAATCTAACACTCCAGCTTCACAGGCCTTTCTCACATCAGCAGTGATGCCTTTGAGATGTTTCTCATCCCACCCCATACACAATTTGTGGAGTCCCTCAGCAGCAAAGTTGCAGAGTTGGAGGAGGCACAGCCACCAGAGACAGCTTGTGAAAACTACTCATCAGAAGGGGTTTGTAGACTGCTCCAGGAGGAGAAAAAAAGGAGTTGTAGACCAGGAATTAGAGGTAGCATGAGAAGGGAATTTGTAGATGGAGAGAAAAATTGAACAGACTTGTGGCATCTCTGTTTGAGGCAAGTCAGGGTAGATCAAGCTCATCTAAAATAGCGTCTCACCCACACTTGCTATGCTACCCTTGGTTTTCTAACTGTAAACCAAGGTCTGGGAGGGAGCCTGGGTTTGTTTTGCCCATTGTGGGAACAAGTCTCTGCCATGGCAGATGTGGCTGACCGAGCACTGGGGCTGCCTCTGCTGCAGGGACTCCTATGGCCAGAGAAGGTGTGCTGGACACAGGCCTGAGCCCTCCTCCTGCCCATCCACGGCATGACCACACCTGCACAATTCCATGTGTCCACCTTTAGGTGCTTATTTTGGCCTCTTTTCTTCTGGAATTGATATACCTGACTGCTCTTTATAGAGCAGCCCTCCCACTGTAACCATGCATGGAGCATCTTGCCACCAGTACCTTTTGACAAAAGTAGGAGGAGGTAAAATGTAAGTGGGGCAAACCCCCTAGACCCCTTCCACATAAGCCATCAAAACCAAGCCAAATGTACTTATAGAAACTAGAGTTACTTTTAAGAAGTAATTCTTAAGAGACTTAAAACTCATCTGGTTTTCTTTATTTTAAGTTTTCATTAGCATAATTGAACTTTACATAAAAACACTAAGCTTTTTTATTACTCACCCTTAAACAGATCATGCTGATTAATCCCTTAATGCTCACACCTTTTGCTGATAATGAGTTGAGCTAATGAATCCAAAGACCTACACTTCTTACTGGCAAGGCCAGAACTGCATAGACAAACAAAGCTGTTGTTTGAGAATCCAGTAACTTAAGGCCAACAGAGTAGGTTTGAAGGTCAGATCACTTCCAGACTGATTTTTTTTTTTCCTTCATTAAAGAATAATGATTTGGAGCAAGTCTAGCTCCCAAGGACTCAAAAATGGCATTTGTTGATAAAGAGCAAAATGGACAGAAGCCTCTTCTTGTACTTGAGTGGGGTTTTTTTTGGGGGTTTTTTCTTTTTTGAGTCTTTGCAGGATTGATAGCTTCCCAAAATGTCAATTCACGGAGAGTTAATCTTACTGGCTATATGAAACTATATAACTGCCTCTGGCTAAACTAGAAGTGATACACATCCAAACAATTGCTTTTCTAATAAAATACTAGAATGTATCCTTTACACACCAATTCATCATCTGTAATGTCCTGTCAAAGTTGTTTTAGTATATGCCAATATACTTCAAGAGCTCCTGAGGTAAAAAAAAAGGAATAAAGGGGGCTGGGGGGAGGCCTAGGTCATTCTTTCCTGATTTGAACATTAAAAAGGAAATTCAAGTATTATTCCCTTGCAGAACCATGGAACTTGGCACAAAAATCCACTCCTTTTACAGACTCCTGGTTGCCAGTTTCAATAATGCTTTTAGCTTATATGGCTGGGGAAGGGGAAGTTTCCAAACTATAAATTTTGTTTTAATTGGCAATATACTGTCTCTATGAGACACCCGGGGCACCTGAATGAAGATCTCTTAACCATACCATTAACATCCATGTAAAACCTGAAACCTCCCTCAACCTGACTGTGGATTAGCCAGTCTAATAGAAGACAACACCTTTACTAAATCACTTTGCCTTGTTTATGCCTTCAGATAATTTTGGTTAGAAACACAAACATTATTAATGCCCGGTATATCACAACTTCCATCTCGGTTTCCATCCCCCCTTGGAAAAAAAGACACTGAAAGTTCAGGTAATTACCCTGGTAATTCCCCTGGCAAAACCATCTTTGCCAGCCAAAGGGATACAGCAGAAGAAAGGTTTGTGAAGTTCCAGTTGCAGTCACAAGCCCTCTCTCCTTTCACTCATGTCACCCAATGATCCTGATGGGTCCCTTCCAACACAGCATATTCTGTAGCTCTATGAACCTGAAAACATCGTGCATCCAGAGACTCAGAAAGCCTGAGTGCCAAGCTCTGTCTGATCTGGTTTCCCAGCCTCTGAGCATCTGGCGTATCTGACCCATATTTCGGCTCCTCCAGAGTCAGGCTTCTCAGCCTCCCAAAGCACCTCACCCCAAAGTGTGACCAGAATTTATGGAGAGCACAGGTTATTGCAAAACAAACCCTTTGTGCCACTACCTTTAGCACGCTGCTACTACTACTGAAAGCCACCTGCATTGAACACCACAGCTGATATGTTGCTGAAATGACTGAACTTAATGCCATCAGTATTGTGCAGTTCTCAGCCTGCAATCTGTGTAGCACAGCCTGTACATAGAGGTACTCTTAGATAACGCCACAACTCAAAATCATAACCCTAATAGTCCATTTTCCTCAACACACTTAAATATGCAATACAGTTTCGAAAGAGAAGCAAGAAGAAAAAAACCAGGACTACACCCTAATACACAACTTTGTCTTATTCTTCACAATATATGTTGTTGGCTACAAATGACAAAAGGAATTTGGAGCAATTACAGATTAACCACAAATACAACCAAACCCAAAGCCAGAGAGGGTGCAGACTGACATACCACTGAATAGGCATAGTCTATAACACTTCTAAAATAGCTAATTCGTTTCAGTTCATTGATTCTCGTATTAGTAAACTGTACACCTGCTCTGGCAATGCCTGTTTCAGCTGCAGCTCGATGTTGCCCTCCTGTGGGCCGAAAAAGAGGAGAGCCCTTCAGCTCCTTCACACCTTCACCATAGCAAGAGAAATCTGGGCATTATTGACTTCTTTCCAGCTGAGAAGGAGTAAGCACAGACGAGCTGAATTCCTGTGAATCATGTAAATGTAACATTATTCTCCAGATTTAATCACTTCTGGACTACTTTTGGAACAAGCCTGCTGCATAGGAAATAATTCCATAGGAATAAACATCTGTACCTTGCTAAATCAGCCACAGTTTACAAGATGGTATTTGTGCTGACTTTCTTCCAGCCAAGGGAGGGGAGGAGATACATGAATTTTGCTGGAATAAAAACAACTCTTCAATTCCTTCAGCAGTTTTTAATGGTAGAGTGAATTTTTTTTCCATCCTTTGCCTGACAGTGGGGACTTCAGTCTGGAGGCCCCTCAGACATAAACCACTTTTGCTTGAAATTTGATGAAGACCTCTCCCTTGCTTAGGCTGGGGTGAATTTGTCTATACCAGCCTTGTTATAATAGAGTTTAGTGTTTGTCACTTGTGTGACTCTTCCCATGTTTTGTCACTTAGGGACTGCAGGTCACCATTTCTGTATCAGACTGAACTTGGGGACTATCTGTATTCTGAACTGTGACTGAATTGATTTGGGGATGGCATGTAGTTAAGTTGGTCTCCAGCTATTCTTCCACTTCCTAAGGATAGGGTAAAGGAGAAAATTCCACACCAGGAGGAGGTAGGAAATGCTCCAAAACCAGTGATTCACAAAAGACTGGGAAGCTAATATTTGATTTCTTTATGCCAGAAGCAACAGCCAGGAGACAGGATGGGATTACTATGTGAGAAAAGAGCATACTCCTTTTCTTGTGCTTGATTCATGAGTAGTGAGAGCTATGAGTAACATAGGTTAATATTGCTTGTTTTGGTACTTACATTGGTAATTAATGATTATTTCTGCAAAGCCCCAACAATGTTGCATCTATCACTTCAGCAAGGTTGACTCCCCGAAGACACCTCTAGGAACTGCACGAGCAATGGGACAGAAAAGGTGTTTGAGGCAGCTGCAAGAAGAACTTGAGTTCCAATTCCTCTTAGCAGAGCAGCACAGCTCAGGTCTGTGCCAGGGTCATCAGGGAGAGATGGTCTCACTTCCAATCTGTGGAGGGAGACCGTCCTCCATCCCACCATATTTATGGCTCTCAAGAACAAAATCACATCAAGCACCGAGTTTTTGGTTATTTAATTCCTCTGAAGACAGAAGCTGTTCATAGCATTGTTCCAAACAAAAGGAGTTAAATCTTTAGCAACAGGATTTGACTCTACACGTAGTCAACATGAAGCAATAAGTTGTGTAGTCTTGGATCAGTGGTAAAATCTACCTCTGAATCCAGAAATTCACTTTGTGGCTGGGTCTGACTGTTGCTATAGGCCAAACCAACATCTTAAATCCAAACACAACCTCAAACTGAGGAAGCTGAGGTCAGATAATTGTGGCTTGGGTTCATGTCTGCTTGCTACCAAGTCAAAGGCTGCCCTCTCAAAAACAGAGTGCTAATGATCAAGCAACAATCCAAAAGCAAACAAGAAAAAAGCACCAAGACAACATCTGGAAGCAATACTGGTAGGAGGAGAACATGAAGACGTGGCCAAATGCTTCACTGCCAAAGAGGGGTGAAAAAAAAAAAGAAAATATTTATGACAAGGGGCTTTTCCCTGTCTGTGTTCAAAGATCATCAACAGAGCATCTGTGCAGAATAAAAGACTAGGAGAGAAAGTACATACGTGGCGTGGGAATGAGGAAAATAGAAACTGCCAGAAAAGCAACTCCAGGCTAGCTAAGGAAAAAGCAGCTGATTAGTATGCAGTCAGTTGAGATCTACACAATAAATAGCATAATCAGCATTCATACACATCTGTCCAATAAAACCTGTAAGACCCACCATTTTTCCTTAACAACCACCAAGTTTAAATCAGAAATCACCATGTGCTAGCAAACAAAGTCAAATTTCTGAAACCTTTCTTGCCACAATCAATCCATTGATTGGGCACCAGCATAACACAAGAAGTCAAATTAATAAAATCTTCTGGAAACTTTTACAGTAGTGCTTAGGCTACAGTGACTGCTGACACAATGAATTCAGATGAATTCCAGAGACCAGCCAGCAAAGAAAATACATGGAAGCAGAAGGAAATTTTTAAAGCAAATCTGTGCATTTCCTGAAATGGTAATTTTGCTGGATCTTGTTTCTGAGGAGGGAGAAAAAAAGATATTTTAAAAAGCTACTTTTCTCTCTTTTGCACCAGCTTTAACAGAAACATTCTTCCTTATTCCCCGTCCAGTTCTTAGATCCACACACCTTTAGGGCAGATTTCCAAATAGTATGAGATAGACAGAGATTCAGGACAAATAATTACTCTTTTCTGGGAGGGAGAAAGTGAGGGGCAATACAGCCAAGGTTTGCTGTATTATAAAAAGAGAGAGATGTTGCCAAAAGCACCCATGGCTTGGTTTCCACTTCCCAGATTCCAATGCCTCTCTGCAGGAGGCTGAGGCTCCCAGCGGGCTGGGGAGATCCCCCAGCCTGGCAGCAGCCAGGGCTCATGGTCTCTGTCCTCAGGAATAAGCTTTGGCACAAGCCTTCAAGCTGAGCTTCCTCCTCAGGGGCTGCAAACACAGGAGCCAAGACCCCTCAGTATCAGGATACAGAAAAATCTGTTGTCTGTACAAGCTGCCTTTAGAAGATCTAGTTTTGCAGCTGAAAGCACTTTTAACCTACTGTCGAATTATATAATGGAGGAAAACACAAAATACTGCCTTTCCATCCCTGCTTGAAGTGAGTTTCACAGGCTTTATTCTTCCTCTGAATCACTTCAGCTCTGAAACAGTTTTCCAGTTAAAAAGCCATTTCTGAAAGCGCCTTCATCCAAATGACAATTCAAATAAAATATACTACACACATTTATTTGTCCTTAATAGCACCTTCCTGGAATGATAGATACTTTCCATACATCTAGGAAATTAAACCTGACCAGAGATGTGAAGGATTCGCGAGGATGCAAGATCCAATGAGTAAGCAGCTGCTTTATTAGCAGCCATACAGCTCTTGATTTAGAGGCTTCATTCACTCAGAGCTGAGGAATCTTCTGTGCCTGATGCTATAAACGTCAGTCAGGAATAAAAATGGCAACAGGAGATTTCTGTTGTTGCTTCCCAGCCCCGTCACCCGAGCCCAGTGAAGCTGAAAGGGTGATAGAGGAAGCAGATGACCTGGCAGTGGCACAGCAGCCCCAAATCTTGCATCCACACCTCCTCCTGTGTTCTTGCAGTGAGGATGGCTGTCGAGGGAAAGCAGAGCTATGAAAACAAACAGGTCTCCCAGTGACTGCCCACAACCCAAAGCACAGACTGAACCCGCTCCGCATCTCGAAACTTTCCACCGATGTGATGCAAGCCTCAGCTCTCCAGCACTGCTTCGTTCTTTCAGAACTATCTGGGACTGCCAGATCTGTATTCATCCCTGGCCAAGAATGACTTCTCAGGATAAACACAGCATGACTTACCCAGCTGACAGCCCAGCTGTGGTTGCACAGTGCTGTAGGATAACCAGGGCATCCAGCGGGACACTGAAGACCAACACTCTGGTGTTTGTGAAGCAGTGCTGACACGTGGCACAAGAGAGACTCGATGCACCTTCGTATTGCCAACAGTGCTTTATTTGTAAAGAGAGTTGTTCTTTCCCCCTTCCCTATCAGTCTGCTTTAATCTGGTCCATACAACTAACCACAGAAGGCCCATGGTAAGTAAAAATACTTACTACGTTTTCCATTCTTATAGGAAAAAAAGGTTCTTAACCCTTTATGCACTCCTTTAGTGCATTTAGAAGGAGCAAAACATTAAGTAACCAACAAACAAGATACGGATTTTTTTTTTTTTTCTGGATTAGTCTTTAAGGCTAGTTTAGGAATTTCTTTATTTTCCAGTTATTTTTCTGAAAATGCTCTTCCCATTCACCACATCTAGAAAGGAAATCCCTCATCATGAAAAGGCTCCATGTGGTTCAAAACTGTAACTTTTCAGCTCACATAGAAAAAGGAAATCAACAATCTCTAGTAACAAAAAAATTGCAGTTGCATTCTCTGATCTGCCCCACCCATAAACTCAAAAGCCAATCCAAAAAATTCAAACACACTTTACTCACAAGAAAATTGCCTTTTCTGATAATTACTTCCTTGGACAATAAAATTACATTGAAACAATTGCACTTTGTCAAGAGAGAATTTATGAGGTAACACAAAGATTTCACATTCTATTAGTCAGCAGCTCAAGATGTAGTCCAGAGTAGGTAAAGCAAATAAATTAACAGTGAATATTAATAAAACATAATAGCCCAAGCATTTTACAGTTTTAAGGTGGAAAATGTACATAATTTTTCCTTTTTGTATTTTTCTCTGAAGCCTACAAACCACATAATCGGTTAATGCACTCACTGAAGTATACAAAGACCGTCCATTTAAATTTTTCTGACTTGAGTGAGTAGGCAAATCCATCAAATTAGAGTTGATAATAATAGCTCTATAGAGCTACCCTTTGTTAAGAAACTTCAAGACATGGTTCTGTGCAAATAGATATATTTTTAATATAGTTTTAAGTCCTATGTTATTTTTCCGGCTTTGAAAAATGTACAACTAAACATATACATCAGTGATCACTTGAAATATTTGACAGTGTTTTGGTAAGGACTAAAGATATAAAAAAAATTTAGGATTTCAATAGCTGAAACCATAAATAATTTCAAAGAAGCATGATGAAATTTTTCTTCTGGGAGGTAACAGTTAATTTGTCTTACCCAAATACTTAGCAGAAAGGCTTGGAAAAGGGGTCACACCTCTCCAGGTAACTTTATAACTTACCACATGCACCATATGGAAATAGCACACTCAATCACCATCTAGGAAAACATTTACCAAACTATTAGCCCCAACATGTATTAACACAACCTCTATATATAAACATTTAAACAACAGCACAAGAGTCAGAGGTAGCATTTCATTAGAATGTCAAACAGGTACAGGAGAGACTGAGCACAAAGCAGGGAGGTGGAGGCCTCTCTGCTGATGAGTGAAGAGATGCTCCCACGGCATTGCATTGGCTGGTGTTGCTCTTGGCTCCCGCAGTCCGGCAGATTTTGGGTTCATACCAGAAGACATTTTTAGAAAGTAACAGAATAGGACCAGGGAAGAGATCCCGCACTAGACATCAGCTTGTTGGGAAAGTTTTGTCTTTCTTTCCTTGCACTGCACATGGAGCTGGCAGAGGGCTGTGTCTGAAGCACTTGAAGTATGTCCCTGCTCAGAGCCCCCAGCTCTGGGCTGGGCTGCCGGGAAGCGCTCGCAGGAACCGCGGACACTCGCCTGGCAACTGAGTCACTCAGCCAGGGGCCACGGCCAAGACTGGAAACCGAGACTCTGCGGCCTCTTCCCAGCTTTGCTGCCAAATGGAATGAACAAATCAGTTCTTCTGAGCCACAATTTTCCCATCAAATACTTTGACACACTTAGATGAAAGGCTATGCAAGCACTGCTCAATTACCAGACACTAATCCATCCTCTCCCAGGTTGTAAATTGCAACTCCCACCTAAAAATGTGGGTGTATTCACAACATTTTTAGGTACATGTGGACAAATGCACACTGTCCAAATATGACCATATTGCTTGACTTGAACCCTATACCTGTACCTTAAGTATTGTGTTGAAATATTTTTGTAGCTTTTATTTCTATCCTAATTTCTACTATCCAGACCTCATCTTGGTTTTAACAAGCATCTGTAAAATTCAATTTTGGCCAGAGGATGGCAGACAGAATATAAAGGCACTACTTTATCTACAACTTCTACTCACTAGAGAAAAAGTACATAGATAAGACAGTCTTTTTTTCCTTCCACTCTGTTTGCTCTTACTTTTATTAACTAGGTTAAATACTTTGACCTCCCCAGCAAATTACAGAAGAGAGTTTATAGAACGCACAGATCATGAAATGAAATTGAGAAAGGTCATTTCCAAGAAGAAGCTTATGTCAAATGTGCAGAAATTCAGCATTTTGCAGGCTTGGCCCCAAAACAGGTCTCACTACTTCATTGTTTATACATAGTGCTATTTTGTTTCAAAATTATGGTTATTTAGTCTCTATTTATCAGAGTGTTAAATAGTTATCTCTATTTATAATTCTTGTGAATAGCCTTAAGTAACCACCAAATACATTAAAGCATGTCTTGTGGTATATTTATGCAATACATACCCAAGATAGCAGAATAAATGACCAGAAGCTTAGCAGACAGGAGACTATTGTAGGACCATCCAAAACTCACTCCTAAATTATAAGCATTTTTTCATGCTATTATTCTTCGTTTAAGTTTAGTGAATTTGAGAATTCTAGTAGCCTTCTGCCCCAGCTTCTCAAGAAAATGAGCACTGAAAGCACCATTAAATATTCAGAGGGCCTTCTTTGAGCTTCATGTGTTATCATTTAACCAAAACATAATGCACTCCAGCTTGTAGAGGGCAGCAGTTCAGTGCAAAGGGTTTTAACACACCTTCAAATAATTTCCTGAATGATAAATACAAAATTGACACTGTGCAAAGCTGTTAGTCCACTATCTATGGACTTGTCTTTAGACAGTTCTGAACTTATTGCTAGTCTAAAAAGGAAAGTTCTATTTTAGCATTTGGTTTGAATATATTTATTTCTGAACTGAAGGACAGATGGAGAGAGAGGAACTGGAGCCTGGAGACGCATACCATGAAGAAACCATGCTTCACATTTAAGTAGTATTTTTATTGCCAATGGTATTGGCTATGTTGTTGGACTGTTTTCTCCTTTCCCACACCACTCTACTACAAAGAAAAACATTCATAATTCAAAACTTAGGCAGTTGGAAAGCTAGATGAAAAGGAAGAATATTCTCTTTATCAAGGTTCACTTTATACAGAGGGCTATCAACATGCTGAACTCAAGCCAGGTGGGAACACAGAAAGAAGCTCTGTATCTACAACCAACTTCCAGGAATTCAAGAGAAGTAGTAAATTATTTCATAAAATGGCGAGGAAGGACTGTAGGCATCTCTATAATCACTTTACCAGTGGACCACAGGCATTTAGGAAAGTACTGGATTCAAGAAAGAAGCTGGCATAAGGGATGGAGAAATGCCGTGTCTTAGTGCTCTGCTTGTACCACGAGACATTGCACCAAGCAACACACACAGAAGGCAGCACAGCAAAGTCAAAAAAATAATGAATTAAATTTATCTAACAGCTGTTGGCAAGGAAACAAGTAAACTTAAGATGGGGTGGGGGAAGGTTGGAGTTCTCATTAGTGGCCTTATAAATAATTCTTAATGTTTCAGCTGGCCAAATGTGAGAAATGACAGCAGAGATCCCTCCTGGGAATTCAGCCCCTTAGAACAGAAAATGAAAGACAACAGAGGATCTGTTAACTTCTGACATGATCAATATATTTCACTCTCCATTACAGCTTGGCAAGTGGATTGAAATAAGACACTTAATGCTATTTTTTGCATGAAGTATAGACCATGATATGCAATGTTGTCACTTGCTCACTCAATTCCACTGCCTGGCACTTTTTCTAAAATCATTTCCTATGGATTAAGATTTATAACTTTACTTCGTCTACATATACTTGGTTCCATTATTAAAGAAAAAAAACCCAACAAACAAAAACAAACCCAAAAATCCAAAACCACAAACTTATTTCTTTCCTTTTAAAAACAAAACTGAATCCCAAATCAGTTTTCTTGAGTAGGGTTTTTTTTTAAATCTGCAAGCTTCAGTAGTGAAAGGAAAACATTCTTGTCATTAGCAACAAACACTCATCACTTCTTAAGACATTTAAAAGAGAAAAGATAAAAATCTAGTAAAGTTTGCTGTAAGTTTTTATCACAAGCAGATTTTCTGTGGAAGATATTCAGCCCAAAAGAGCTTCCTTGGCTTGCCTTTGAAGTAAAGAAGCAGCACTACAATACAGCATGCTGCACATAAAATCTCCAGCTTGGAGATAAGCACATCAAAAACAAAAGTGCAAAAGCAGATGGGAATATTTATAAAAGAACTATACAGAAGCAGAATTTATATATGAGGTATTTACAGTAACGACAAGAGTACCCTTCTCTAAAGTTTCTTTGTGAAGCAAAAAAGTACTTTTTCTCCTTATGAGACCAATTCCTTTTGCGTTAGCAAGGAGCTGCAGTTTTACTTTGTGCATATTTTGCTCAATTATCTGCAGAAATCAAATAACTCTGTAAGGGCATTTCCAGCAAAAAGAATAAGATTTGTTTACTGCAGATCTCCTACACTTTGTCAACCAGAGTTTCTTTATATTTAAACAGTCAGATTATGTATTTTTACTATTTCTCTGAAAGAAAGAAGTGTTCACTTCTCATTTCTATAATTCTAGTGATTTACACTGCTCAAGAACTGTATTAGCTTCCTTCATTCCTCAATTAAAAACAAATAAATAAACAACCAAGCAAATAAAAAGGGCATAGTAAACCAACCCTGATCAGTGCCATGGGAAAAACACAGTGTGGTATCAGCATTCCCTCTTCCAGAGGCTTTGCTCTGTCTCAGTGCCTCTCCTTGGACATCCATCAAGTCCTTGTGCTACTCTGCAACTGCCATCCTGCTCCCACAGATTCACAGGAAAAGCAACAGAAAGAACTCTAGTTGGATTTCTTAATTAGCAAGACAGAAAAGCTTCAGTTGCTCCCATCCTCAAGGAAAGAGTGTCTTTAATTCCCAGCTGTAATAGCCAGGTGAGATTTCAGCATCCTTTGAGGTGAACATCCTTTCATTCAACAACTGTCTTATTTACCCTAACTGTGGAGCTTGTCCAAGAGACCAGAATGGTGCATCTATGCTCCCTCAACCCTTGGACTCTGTGGTCTATCAAATTTGTCCTCTTGTTTTGCAGGAAATAGATAAATTAGTACTTTAAGCCCAAGTGTTTTGCAAACTTCTTACCAGCTCATATGTACCTACAAGCAGAGGACATGTTGAAGCTGTGTGCAAAAGCTTCTTCTAGCTGAAATTAATCCTTACATCAGCAACCTGCACTCACAAATGCAATGAGTGTCAGTTCTGCACGAAGTCTGCCAAAAATGCACCTATCCCTATACTTGACTACTTTTTGCCTCCTAGCTCAGCAGGACTTGTCATGGAATTTTAATGCCAAGCATGAGACTGGGTAGGCTATCAGAGCTACATGGAGTAATGCATGTGGGGGCATCTCAGCTAAGGAACCTTGACTAGGTTGGTAGTTTATGTTTTGATGAAATCTCTCACTTTGGTTGTACACAAAGAAAAGACCCTTCAGGAATAAAATCTGCAACTAGAAACTCTTTTTAAATAGAGTTAAAATTGTACAAAAAAAAAATTGTCTTCAGGCTGTGGTATTTTGATGACATTCCTCAAGTGCCATCTCAGGGTTCTGGACATAAAAAACTCCATGTAGGGAATATTTTTGTCATCTTAATGGCTTCAAAGTTTTTCTCTCCTCTGCAATATAATCTCTTTTTTTTTTTTTTGAGCTTCTGATTCCCAGTATTTGAATGCTGCTATAGCAATACATTAATGTGCTTTTGTTCCCTTCAGACTAAAAATAAACAAAAATGGGAACAGCTGCCAAGAACACATCCATTTATTTGCTTAAAAAACATTTCAAGAACACCTGCACAACTATTTTGGAAACATACTGGGATGTCCATTCAGCCCTTCCAGTGTAACTTCAGGTAGATTATGTCTGCCTAATCAAGGAAAACATAGAGCATTTCCCATACTTTTATGTTCAAGCTAAAGAACATCTCATTTTTCCTACTTTTGCTATTTGAACAACTAATATGGATCAATTAATTTGTGCAAAGTTCATATTCATATGCCCTTTGTGTCAGTAATATTTAGAGAAAAATGAAGCCCTGTCTGTGTACTCTTCTCTGTACCCTAATTTTCAGAAGGAGGGGATGATGTTTTTCAATCTGAGCTGCACAATGAAAAAATTCTATTTGCAGAATAAGGCCAAGATACAGCCAGGCTATAGAAAAAAAATCCAAGCATGGGTTTGTGTTCACACACACACACACACACAGGGATAATGAGATGAAGACTAAAAAGCCCTCACCAAATACACACCACAGCAGTGAAACATGGCAGTGGTCACCTGCTCCAACAGCCACGAGCAGTGCCACTGCTCAGGATGAAGGACTCACCTGTGGGATCCAAGAAACTGCTCTTGCCTGGAGCCCTCTATTATGTCCATTTCATCCCACTGGCTGCACAGACTACTAGGAAAAAAATCGGGAAACATCATCTGTGCTTTTTCACAGAGCATAGCCCAGTTATACCTCTGATATATAATAACTCCCTAGTTCTGATCCTAAGGCATCTTTCATTACCACAGAAGAAACAGTTCAAAAATTTACACTTCAAGAACACTTCAGAATAAAGATCCCTTGTCTCCGTCTCCCTTGCCTGCCTGCATTCATGCAAAAGCCATCGGCCACCCATGCTTATTTTTCGTCCCTGGAAAGCTGACATCTGGCAAACACATGAGACACAGAGGGGGCACGGTTTGGATGGAGAGACGTGCACTGTATGCCTGAGTGATGGGAACACAGGCAAGGAGTCTAGGAGAACTAAAAGTTCATAGCACATGTGGCCAAAATGTTCTCAAGCAGATTCACACATGTGATTGAAGTATAAGAACTGAGAATTTCCTCTGTTTTCAAGTAATGCTATCAAAATCTCCAGTTTACAATTCCTGATGGCACAGCAAAGACAAGGCTGAGACAGCTGGATCTAGAAATTCTAAGGCAAATCACTATTTTATATACCAGAACCTATCCTACTTTACAGTGTACGTGTTTTAAACAATGACCAAATGCTTGAAATAGCTCCCTGGGTGAATCACAGTGTCCAAAAGTGCTTCAGAGGCGATGAGTCTCTAAACCTGGCTGTGCCAGAAGTTCATTGTTGCACTGTGTACCCGCCCATCTCGTACATTCTCCCAGAACTGCCAAAGATAAAACTAGCTTCTAGTAGCTTATACTTAATACTTTCTGCCCCAACTTCTCATGCATTCTATTTACTTCGTGCTGGAGTACCTTCCTTTAGAAGGCACGTCTTACAGGAATGCCTTAATTGCACCATGCCTATGTTAGAAGTCTCTGAGGAAAAAGCAAGTTAAGCCCCCCAAATCTTCACATGTCATAAGCTCAGAGACTTGATAGAATTTAGGAGCTAAAACATCAGAGGAGTTAATCCTTACAAAGCACACTCCATTTTCTCTAAGCTCTTTATACACATCCTGGGGGCAACTAAGTTGGATCAAACTCTAGCAGCAAACCCTAAATTTCTCTGTATTCAGTGTGCTTACTGTGGGACCAGAGCAGGATGCCGCTTGCTCTCTCTGGTACCCTCACCAACTCCATCTCTGCATCCTGACTGTTACCACAAGAGGTGGAGAAAGACCTATCATTCAAATATTAACATCACAAGTTGAACACACCTAGCTCTTACAGAAGGGCGATAATTGTTATCAGTCAGCAATTCACTTTAAGGAATAAAGACCTGAGCAGTTACTCTGCTAGAGGCATGGAGAAGTGGAAAACAGCAAGGCTGCAAACCCCTTCACATGCTGCCAGTGGATGGCTGTACATTGTGAGAGATCAGTATCCCATGTCTGAGAAAGCTTAAAGCCTGAAGCATTAGTCAAGCCCACTCTAAAGGGTAGGTCCTGATGCTTTACAGTATGAAATATGGTAAACCCTCTCATGGGCTTACATTACTGCTCACACTCATTGTCATTCCAACTCAGGCTGTGAAAATGCAATGCTTTCATGCCCTGTATACACTACAAACATTGTAGCAAGTAAGTAGCTTATTTCCTTCTGCTCCCTTCCTCCTCAGTCTCAACAGAGTGCAGAGACAAAATGGTGCAGAGTCATTGGTAGCAAGAGTTGAGCAACTCCTTTCACAACTAAGCAAAATTCTGGGAAATAGGAGAACTCTGGTTTGAGGCCAGAAGACCAGTTCCTGACTAAGTCTGTTACTACATGACTACACATCTTCCTTGCCAACCTCAGGCACTCAGACACTCAACCAAAAACCAGAAGTAAGTGGAACAGGCAAGTGCAAAGGGATCAGTATTCAGGGCCCAAAACACAAGCAGGTTTTTTCAAGAAAACACGGTTTTCTCCACTGCCTAAGCAGTGCAGCATCACTGCAGGCCAATACGCCCCTCGCTGGCCAGGCTCTCAGCTTTGCTACTTGTGCAGCTGCACTGATGCCAATGCAGGCTGTAATCATGCTGACTGAAATCCCACTTTTGAACTGTTGCCCTACTCTATTAAATAATTTAAGACTAATATGATTTTATTAGAGAGCTGATCTTACATTTGATCCTTGTGCAAAATAATCCTGAGGGGCATTGCTTTAACACAGCCAGAACAGCTTTTCTGAAGTGAAGCTTAATCCAGAAAACTAACTTTCCAGAAGCAATAAATTACCAAGAGAAAAAGATGACCCTGCATTTAACAGTCATCACGCCAGGATATTAACTGCTTCTCAGACCTCCTCCTGTTAGTTTAGGATTGAGGTGCTGTAGGAACACAGCTCTGTGCAAACAGCTGCGGAAGGAAGCAGTTGCATGGGGTGAATTCTGAACTTTCACCCACCCCTTCCTCATTCTGCCTTCCCCCTAGCCCTGAAACACAATAAAAGACAGCCACCACCCTGGAAGTGGGATGCATTTATACAGATTTGACCCATATGTCAAAATAGGAAGAGAAATACATACAGGAGAAAAAAAAAAAAAAAAAAAAGAAAAAAAAAAAAAAAAAGAAAAAAAAAAAAAAAAAAAAGGAAAAAAAAAAAAAGATGGCAAGGTGCCAAATATTTCACTGAAGAAAATAAAAGCTTCTCCTTCCATTTGTATTTAAAGTTTGGACCAAGTTTCTTTAGTGCTGTTGAGCAAGACTACCTGCTTTATTAGATTCCAAGTAACTTCTTACATTAAAATACAGAAAGTATTTGGGAAACCATGGTGGAAAGCCATTTAAGTGGCACTTCCACCATCTAGGTACCACAAAATTGTGGCAGTCATAAATTAATTATTTATTCTTACAACTCTACAGTTAACATTACTAGTGCAAATCTCATCTTTAAGAACTACCAATATCAATGCTACAAACGTATTTTGTGAAAGCTCTGCCCTCCAATTCATACTCTGCTGTGGAATCAAAAAAATCCCATAATTAAAAAAAGTAATAGTCAAGTAATTTATTTGACACCTCAGTCACAGGAGCTGCTGAGACAGGTATTGTCTTCCCTTTCACTCACAAAAATAGCAGAGCAGCCTACTCTGCCATGCAACAAAGTGAGGATTCAGGGAGGAAAAGATTCAGAAAAATACTTAACTCATTCCAGAAATGAATCCACTGAAGACCATACCAGAGATAAATCAAATGAAACTGAAGTTCTTCAAAAAGCTCTCTGCAGTAGCTGAAGAGAAAAATCTGAACCAGGTCTTTCAAGTAGAAAACAAAAGCAAAACTGTTACATGCACATGGGAGGAAAGAAGTACAAGAGTCCTTTCCAGACTTTTCTGTCTCTTTAATATCTCTATCTGCTGCAAAGGAGAAGCTGCTGTAGAAGCCCTGCACTGCATTAGCATTTTGTCCATGAATACGGCAGATGTGGGGGGAAAGTAATTGTAAAGAAACAGGCACAATCAAATAGATTTCATTATTATTGCCTCACTGAAAAAAATCTATACTCTTTTGGAGCTTTTCATAGTTTTACTCCTACCCACTCACAGTAAGCATGAAACAGTAATCCTTTGGGAACAAAAAAATGAACTGACAAATAGATATTGGAATTACTTGTTGAACAGTGATGTTAAAGAAGATTAAATGTGTAAAATACAACCAAAAGCACGGAATATTTCTTAGGAGTAGAGCTGGAATAGTTCACAAATATGAAATAAAATCAAACTATGCTCAGTATTTTTAACCAAAAGGTGACTTCAGAAATCTATTGCCTATATACTGCTTTCTTACCCACATCACAGTCTCTCCAAGTACTTAACAGTGAAAAGTAAAGCTAGATGAAAGCAATACAAACAAAATGCTTTACAAATGTCTCATCTCTTGCAGAGCACCCTTATGTCCCTGTACTCCTGAGGTTTCTCATACACTGCTGGAATTTCAGTTGCTGCTTTCCTCCTGATGCATGTATCTCCTATGCCCCAAAACAAACTGTGCTAAATAGACAAAAGAGTCAAAGTGCTTTTAAAAGAAGTCATGAAATATAGAATTTTCTAATAGTGACACTACCGTTTAGTCTGTGAGAGCTCATATCCTCACATTCCAGCAGCACGGCAAAGCTTTCGTAACTAATTCAGGTGACTTGTTCAGAACAAATTTCTTTTCCTGGCGTGTGTCAGTTCCCACACCTGCTGCTGTCCACCAGAAAGGCATCTGCCACCCTTTGCAAATACTTTATTGAAAGAAGAGGTAAGAGAGAACCTTAGTAGCTTGAGCATGGCTAACACATTTTCCCTTCCAACAAATATGCAGCACAGTAAACACGAAGTTATGTGTCACTATGTGACAGAGTGAACTAACAGTTGCAAACACAAAAATTTAACAGTAAATAAAGCCCTCCGGGTTTTCTTGAGGGCAAAATATACACTAAAAAAATGAAATATGGCAGAGAATTACAGAATACATAATTAAAATACAAGTTATGGTGGTGAAAAATTCTGAAAAAACTCCTCTGTGTTACAGGATTGTATTTTTGTGATTTTCTTTCAAGGAATCTCCACACAACAATAATGTCTGTAACTGATCCAATGGTAAAAAATATTACTCTGCTCTTAGTTAGCCTAAGAGACTACAGACAAATGCTCAGAAAAAGATGATTAACAAAGGCTGCTTTCATTTTGGAGGCCTGCTGATTTTCTTGTCTATGAGGTTTGTCTAAGCACAGGCAGTAGAGAGAGAGGGACACTGAGACTGCTGTTCCACACTGGGAAACAAAGTTGAGGGGTATCAATCCCCAAATATTAACTGAAAAGGAAAAAAAGTTGACAGTGTAAAGAGAAATTAAAAGAAAGCAAAACATTTCCTGTCAAAAGCCATTCCTTTTCAAGCCAGCCCATTTTAATACATTATTGAGGTTAACTCTGATGTATTTGCTTCAGCGTAACTTTAAATACAGCTACAACTCATTCCTCAAAACTGCAGAACAGAGAAATAAGCAGATGTGGTTATTTTCAGTAAAGTAAAAATCTTTGAAACTCTCTCCTAATCTTGTCAGCTGCAAATACAGTTTTGTTTAGAAAGTATGATATAAAGCTTCAAAGATACACACTTTAAAAAAACTGAAGTACTGTTTAGATCATCAAATAGCTTCTACATAAAACAAAAAGAAGAACCATCATTCCTGCTGGGGTCATTCTGAAAGTGTAATGCAAGGCTTGGTACACAGGCACTAACTGAAATAATTTCAATAGCAAACAACCCAAAAGCTGACACTCCCACCTCCCATCTCCAGATCATTAGAAAATATTTGTCAGTAAATCTAGTTACTTTAAGAACTGAGGCAAAAGCAAAGAAACTACCTGATACAGTCAAGTAACAGCTGCTCCATTAATTTAAAATTACCCTTTATTTTTCACAAGGTTTTTCCAACATGTCGTGCATTTTGGCACGGTAGACTTTGAGACAGTTAGCTTCAAGTTTCTTTAAATTACAAACAGTAGATACAGTAGGAATATTTTAAACCAATTTCCTTAAAATAAATGTCAAGATCCTTAGCTTTAAAGAGAGACTGTCACCATTTCACTTTCCTGATACAAAATTCAAGTAATTTTAAGAGTAGAAAACTGTCCCTATAAAACATCCTATTAAAATTTACCAGCGTTCTGAAAATAAGCATCAAATTTCCAGTATCAATTGGGTGCAACTACACATTTAGAAAAATAACTCACTTTAAACAAAGGTCACTTGCTGAAGAAAAGTAAGCTTTCAACAGGGTGAGTTTTCAGAACAAATGATAAAACATTTTCTCCTTAGATAAAGCATTTAATCCTTGTTCCATCTCTGCAATTAATTTATTTTTTTTCTTCTAAGGGTTTACATTTCAGTATTGACAATGAATTAAGAGAACAGGCTACGGAGACGCTTTCCCTTCAGTATAAACCAGCATATGGAATTATTGCTTATCAGAAACAACTGTAAACAAGATTAATTTGATTTCGTTTTTATGCTGTGATTTTTCTTTCATTGGTAGGTACCAAATATACAGACCACACAAACTTTAGCTGTGTCACTTTACTGAATGAAAACCACAATAAATTTTTCCGATGATTTTGTATTTAGTGTTTCTTGGTTTTTGGGTTTTTCTCAACGAAGAAATGGGTTCACTGTGCTTTTCCATTTCCTCTCCTTATCCACTCTTTAGGACAGCAGAATGGAAAAACAAGTAGGACATGTTTACTTTGGGTCTCAAGGCTCAGAGCAGATATCGAGAAATCTTCACCAATATTAGAACACTTTCTGGTTTTCCTCCTTTTAGCCCAAAGTACCTCTGCTGTGTATGAACAGTAACTTAAAGTTTCTTTTATCACCATCTTCCTGAAGAGATCTATAAATAAATGTTTATGTAAAGAACACTGCTGTTGAAGAGGACAAAAAAATAAAATTAAGGATCAATAAATGATACTGCAATGTATCTTGTGCCATTCAGGATAGGAAGTCCTTCGTGTAGATGTGTAAGTCTTCCTGGGTGCATGAAGCTCCATCCTTTCCTAGGAGACTCAATGGAGCAGTTGTACCTAAGAAATTTACATCCACCTCCCTGTGGTAAAAACACAAACACAATAAAACCCCAAATGTTTATCTTGTGTTTTAATAAACTCCTTTTATATATCCATCATTTCAAATAATTTGCTATTATTAACAGGTTCTCTCTTTTTCTTTTACTATCCCTTAACAAGGTTGTTTACATGACACCATCTTTAGAATATTAATTAACAGACAAGCATTTGCAATCAGATTTCCCCTTGTCTTGCTTCAGCATTCACTGAATAACAACTCATTCAGGCAGCAAATCCGACAAACAGCTCTTCAACAACTTTACTGCAGATTCTACCAGAGAGAAGCAAATCGTGTTCACAGGCCTTGTTTCAGGACTGCACCCCTATCCAGGATAGCATTTAAACAAATTTTAAATGAATTAATCTGGCTGCTGATTTCAAACTGAAGGTGTGCTTTCTAACATAGTAAGTGTGGCAAGCACATTTATTGGTGTCAAGGACTGAATGATACAAGCTTATAAACACAATAGGTTAAATTTCTCTATAAGTAAAAGTTGGGTATTATTGCCACTGCCCTGCCTAGCTCCATACTCTGGGGACTGTCTAATTTCAATCAATATCAGACTAGAAAACAATTTAGCACAGAAAAAAACTCTAAACAAATACAAGAGTTAAAAGAGTTTTCATGCTGTGGCTGATCTATAAAAGAATCATTAAAAAAATTCTACAGAAAAGAAGCCACTTAAGGCAACTTGGCACTATTTAAACTCTTTTGTAAAGTTTGTTTTCACTGTACAGGAATGAAGCATTTCAGAAACGTTAAAAATGAAATGACTAACATCTCCAAAGTTTTTCTTCAAACCTCTTCTCTCCCACCATCTGAAACCAGTTTGATCAATTCATCCTCACTGCATCAACAGTTCTGGATGCTGGAATTGTGCAAATTTAGTACTTGCCAAAAAAGCACAAGGCATAATGTATCTCAATTTCTGATGTGCATCTTCTTCTCAGCTGAGTCTCTAAGTAATGTGTTTGGGCTCTAGTTTAGAAATAGTATTAGATATGCAAAGGACAACATTTTTAAAGTCAGTAACTTACCTGAAAGTCCTCTCCTACTTTGTTGAGGGCGATGTTGATTGTGAATGTAGAGGAGTCATGGTGAGGTCTGAGCGACCGTTGTCTGTCAGGGCTGTATTTTACAACAAAGTTCAATAGAGCAAAGCCCTGCAACAAAATATACAGTCAGACTTCAAGCTGTGAACTGCCAAGTCACACATGGTATTCTTGGGATTTTATTTAAAGCTTACTTAAAATAAAAAACCAACATTCACCTTTACTGCTGTCATGTATAAACTCCCCAACCAAACCAAAAAGGACATATTCAATAAAACACTTAAATTTAGTCACACCATGGAGTAATTATCTGCAAAAGCTTTGAATCCATACCTTGGTATAATAGCCAGCAAAGACTTTCAGTGTTACTGGGGCAATGAACTCTCGTATGAAATGCAGCCATTCATTATCCAGTCCTATTTGCTTCATATGAATGTCATCGGTTGGGACATTTTCATAACCTCCAGAAATGCGGCTGTCCTAGTGAAAACACCACAAATAGCATGGAAATGAATAGGGAATGTTTCAGACATTTCAGCAAATTTCTATTTGAAATATGCAGAATCATGAAACTGCAACAAAGCAAAGCTTCAGTGGGTGTTTGTGACCATGCTGTACAGGAACTCCACAGCTGTTGAGGAAAAAAGTGTACCGAGGTATCAATGAGCAAAGATTGGAAGCTTTTAAAAGGTGAGTCAATATTTGGATGTGCCACCTGTAAATAAGAGGGCTTCTTGGGATTAAAAGTTTATTTACTGAGCTGCAGATGCCACTGAAATTCTATCAGATCAAGAGGCTACAGGCCTCAACCTGACATGGTAATAAATGTTGAGGCTCCTACCTGGCACTACATTTGTGACTACAGTTTCTCATGGTACCACATTTGTGAATAAGAGAAACATTCCTCTGATTTTAATGGTAGTTAATAAATACCTTGATTTCTTTGAAAACATTGACACAATAGCTCATAACATTCGCTAGTGACTCCTTAGGGGTACAAGTCTGACAAATTAGTACTTAAGAGGTAAATGAGTAAAACTTGTCTGAACAGTTATCAGCAGCTATCCAAAACCAGCCTTGGGTGACTGTCAGGTACCTGCTACAGCAACTGCACCACTGTTAGTGTCTAATTTGCTAATTCAAAGTCTGCATTGTGCTCACGTGGCAGAGCTTGGGTAGCAGGGGGCTGCAGGGGTGGCCTTTGTGAGAAGCTGCTGGAAACTTCGCGTATGGAGCCAATGCCAGCCACTGCAAGACAGACTCACCACTGGCCAAGGCTGAGCCCAGCAGTGACAGAGACAGCACCTCTGTGGTGGCAGTGCCTTTAAGACAGGGGAAAAACCCAGTGTAACAGAAATTGCAGCTGGAGAGGAGACTGAGGATTATGTGAGAGATACAGCCCTGCAGAGACCTGGGTCAAGGAAAGAGGGGCAGGAGGTGCTTCAGGCGCTGGGCCTGAGATTCCCCTGCAGCCCATGGAGGTCCATGGGGGAGAAGAGATCCACCTGCAGCCCTGGGAGGACTCCATGTCAGAGCAGGTGGATGCCTGATGGAGGCTGTGAACCCCTGGAAGCCCATGCTGGAGCAGGGTACTGGCAGCAGAGAGCAGCCCATGCTGGAAAAATTTGCTGGCAGGGCTTGTGACTCCACAGAGGACCCACACTGGAGCAGCCTGTTCCTGAAGGGCTGCACCACACGAAAGAGATCCACCCTGGAGCAAAGAAAGAATGTAAGGAGTCCTTCTCTGAGGAGGAAGGAATGGTAGAGAATGTGATGACCACAGTCTCCCATTTTCCCATCCCTGTGTGTTGCTGGGGAGGAGGTAGAGAAATGGGGAGTAAATTTAAGCCTGGGAAGACAGGAGGAGTAGGGGGAAGGTGTTTTTAAGATGTGGTTTCATTGCTCATTATATATAATTAGATATATATATATATATATAATTGAACCAGAGCAGGAAGTAAACCAATTTCCTCAAGTTGTGGAGGGCAGTGACAGAGTGCCTTTGGTGGATGCCTGGCATCCAGCCAGGGTCAGCACACCACAACGTTAATTGAAGAATGTCTCTAAATCTACTGAAGAAGCAGCTACATGGAAGACTAAACTAAGCATTTTATACCACAAAGCAGATGTTCCAGGTCATTGGCAATTGTTGGGATGTTTGTTTGTTGCAGTACACTGTGACTTACTATTGCAAAAGTAGTTAAGATCACTCATTAAGATTATGTTTATATAGGCCGACACTTACTTGGTGTTTTCCACCAGACCACTGCCCAAAATGTTCCATTTCTTCTACTAATTCATCACAGGCGGTGTCAGAAAATATGGGAAACCAAAACACATCTGGACATGGCTACAAAAAAAAAAAAAAAATTAAAAACTTGATCCTCAAGCACCCACACATCTGTGCCTTATGGCTCTAAATAACAACCCTGGTATCCACATCACAGGTTAATATGGGAGACAGCTTAAAACTTAAAATTGTTTTAAACACAATTTATCCCAGCTTTTTAGAGAGGCAAAGTTCATTAAATCACTGTCCCTAGTTGTCACAACTGATCATCCAACACATGAGCTCTGTCCAGATCAGTTGCATGAAAGCAAGCAGCCTATATCAAATGGCAAAAATTCAGTTCCGATCCAAAATATCAAAAAACAGTTTAGTCACAGACCAAAACAGCATTTGCATGGAAATAGTTACTGCATGCCAATTTATTATCAGTCAGTTCCACAAATGTTCAAAAAACTACTTATACCCACCTGTTCTACTATGTTATCAGTGAATATCTTTGAGTAGTTTGGATTTATGTAAGTTTCCTTCCAGTCCTAAAAAACCATGATTTAAAAACATTACAACAGAACAAAGACATTTATAAGTGATAAAAAATAAATTATATTCTACTCATTTGCTCTACTGAAAGCACTGGAAACAATTAAACAATTTCTTATTCTCATAAACAACCTGGTTTTCATCATGTCAAAAATCATGAAACTTGGTACATCAGGGCCATATCTCCAACTTCATACTCTTGTCATCAGCTGGCATACTGATGTTATATATTGTCATTTGCTTAGATGGGTGAGAACACCTTTTAGCACAATCAATATTTAGCACATAGTGAACAAATGTTCTCCATGCAAAGTCTAAATTTCAAGTCCTTTGTAATATATAAATTTATACTTTTTTAAAAAAATAAAATAACTGTTTCAGCAATAACTAGATGCATACCACAGGATTCTCAAATATCTGCCAGAGGTCATTGTTGTAGTGGGAGGTGTTGTAATTGGCTGTAGAAAGAAGTCTTCCAAATTCATGTCTGTTGGTAATGTACATGAAAACACCCTATACCAAGTAGAGAAAGCATCATTAGCAAAACCGTCTATCTTAGCAAAGTTTTAAAAAGGTCTGTTCATGATTGCACTTTCATAAAAAATAATAACACATCTGCACATACATATTACAAATGTGCTGTTAATTTAGCATCTTAATATTCAAATGGTTGACTCTAATCACCAACTACTCTTCATAACTTGTTGTTTACATGCATTTGCCTGCATTTATTTTCTAAACACATTAAACCAAAACATATATTGTTGAGAACATATGTAGAATTATAGAAAGGAAAAAGCAGAGGAGTGATTGGTTGATTTGTTTTCCAGAAAACCTAAGCAGACACACTGAAAGCATCTGATCTCAAATTCAAAATGCTCACACACAAGATAACCAACATCTAGGGTTTAGTTTTAAATTGAGAACTGAAAGAACAAGCTAACAATCAAAGGGTTCATGGAAGTCAGAACAAGAAACTCATTTCAGAATATTCATTACATGGTCCATCTGGTGAATTGGCCTGAAATAAAAAGATACTGGCAAATATAGCACACAAGAATATTCAGATCAGCATCCAAAACAGCTGAGCACTCTGTAGTCTGTTCATATAATTATGTGCAAGATATCAAGTGTGGTAAGATACAGCTTTATTATCAAGCTATTAACAGAAGGTATTAACAGAACTCTCTTGATTAGAAGTAGTAGCAGAAAACAGTATTTTTAAACAGAAACTTAGGTTCTATGGGATTTTTTTAGTTGAAGGTTTTTCAGACTAAAACTTTATTTCTGAAATGTTTGTGACTTTTGGATTTGCAGCAGACAAAGACATTACCATTTGGGTACTTTGGCACTTCTGTCTATGTTTTTGTCTGAAAAAGAGTTAAACTGTTAGAAAGATAATGATTATGTTAAACATGCCCAGTTCTGGGCGCTTACCAAATCATAAAATAGCTGCAGCAGGGAGAATAAGGAGGGCCTGGGTCAAGAAAAACAGCTTAAAGTGACAACATGGTCACTGAGGGGGCCGGCAGACCTAATGGTGATTTTAACTTTACTCCTTTCTAGGACTGCTCCAGCCGTTTTAGCTACAGAAGCACAGTGTCAGCACACCTTCACCTTAGAGGCACTGAGAAAACCCCCTGAGAAAACAAAGAGCGTCTCTGAGATGCTTTGAGTTGGGCATGAAAAACCTGTCCCTGGCAAAAACCTGAACCTTAGAAGACTGAAGAGAAAGCTAGAGCAGTACTTCATCAGAAGAAGTGGACAGAGGAGAAGTATCTTCCTGTGGTAGAATGATACTGCATGTAGTAATAACTAATTAATTAAAAAAAAATAATAAAGCAACACCTTTGGGGCTCTGAGCATATGGAATGTTTCCGAAGAAGGGGAGTCTTTTTCCCTTTGTAAAGTCTAAAATGAAGGAGAATCATCACATCAGTTTTCTGACACAATCTCTCTCTTTTTCCAACTACTTTCAGGTTTCCAAATTTACATCAGGGAAGTAGCAGCCCTTGATCAAAAGCTGATATGCCTTTACAGACAACATGCATCTCCAAGCAAAGCTCTTCATACACATGTCAAAGCTGTTTCCACCAGCCCCTTCTTATCTGCTGCAATACAAAAACAAGCACGTACCAAACCCTCCTACAGCCCAGACTGAGAAAGGAAAAGAGGAAGCAATTTTATGATGAGCCAGTCAGATTAGTTTAATGAGCACATGGAAAGCACAGGTTTGCAGAAACTGATGCTGAGGAGGTTTGAATACAACAGGACTGGCCAGGGACGTTCTGAAGAATCAGCACAAACAGAGGAGATCATGCCTTGTTATGAGGGAATAAAAAAATTAATACTTGCCAACTTTTCTTGTTCAATTCAGCAAAAATATTTTTCAATGCTATAGTGTCTGGAAATAGGTCTGGTTTAGGTCTTATTTGTCTCTGTGCTGAAACTAGCGTAAATATCAGCAGAAATACGGATTTACAGATTCATAACTTTACAGTACAAATAAGTTCTCTCATTACTTCCAGATTAATGCATATAACACTTATCTGATACAGTTTTAATCTATCTAGAAAAATTAATGAGTAATTCATGCTCCCTAAGATTCCTACAATTTCTTAAATCACCTAGGCTTTTTATATAACATTGCCCATCATTAGTTTAAATATATATCTACTTAAGAAAAAATTGCAAAATATTCCAACTTAATCTGCTAGAAGCTTCACACTGCATAAAAATGTGCATAATAGAGATGGTCCAAATGCATTGGTAAATTTTAAGTTAAACACTTAAAATTTAGCAGAGAAGTTGAGCCCTCTTTCATCTGTTGAGGTTGTGCCATGGAGAAAGGTATTTTAACCTCAACACAAATTTTCAGGGAATTTAATTAGAAACCACTATGCAGTCAGTGCATCAGTGCACTGACCTTGAAAAAACCTCTGTTCTCAACAATTTAAAGAAATACACCTGAAGTGTTTTATCACACAAAAATTGGCCAGTACTTTGAATTAGAAGCAAAATATAATATCAAAGATCAATCAAGTAAAGCAGTCTATGAGTACAGCAGGACACAAAGAAGTGTGTGTATTTCAAAGCAGGCTGTTATAGATACACCTTACCATTTCCCTGGCATTCCTGCAGAGTGCCATGTCAGGATCCAACTTATCACGCATGAAGTAGTTCTTTTCTTTCATCTCAGATCTGAGAGTTTGTCCCTTAATTAAGTATATATTAGCCATATAAGGGATATTCCATACTCCTCTGTTGAAAATTTAAAAAAAAAAAACAACACGAAAATAGTTTCAAGCTATGAAAACTAATTTGTTGCCTATTCTATTAAATTAGCATCTCTGTATTTGCTAACAACACCAAGCAATTTGCAAGGAGAAGAAGCTGAAAGGTTCCCAAGACATTTGGAAAACTACATCTGGACATCTCAAACGTAGGCGTAGGCAGTAATTCAATTTTTATGAAACACTGTAATATAAAAATATACCAAGGTCATATTCTCTATGGAGTTTTAACTACACGTGTACTTCATGTTTCCATAGTTAAGGCAATGAGTCAAACTCTTATTATTCTACACTACCAGATGGAGAAAGTAACTCCAAAACAGTTTTTTAAATGAATTTAAAGACTTCACTGAGACTTTCCACAGCTGGTCTGACCTCCTCACACAAACACTGATAGACCACAGCAGGCCATGTATTTATGTGAGTAGGGCCAATATCAACACAAAATCATTGCTTTCAAAACACTCCCTCTGTAGATTCCCCCCCTTTAAGTGCCAGAAACACATCTTTTAGTATAGCAGGACTGAAAACAAGCCAGTCCTACTCAAGCAGTCTGTTTCGGACCTTTTTGTTCTTCCGGGGCAATGAAAAGCCATCGCCATATGGAACAGTCGAGCTTAGAACAACTTCCATCACATTCATTTAGGGGAGGGATAAACCCAAAAGTTTATCCTTGACAGAAGTATTGCTGAAGAGCTCCTTAAGATATACCTGAAATCATATACAGGATGAAACACACAAAGAAATTATAGCTGTTCCATTGATTAAGCATTTGCCCCAAAGAGACGACAAAGTCATTTGATGAATACAACAACCATTCCTTGTGGCTGAGGTTCCAGGGATTTAAGAGTTTGGGGTTTGCTATTTGTTTGTTCTGTCTTTTTCGGTACTATGCACTGCTAGGGCAACCAGACACCATCAGACAGGTACCAGTAATGACTGTCCAGTACTAACACCATCTTACCATGTTAAACTAGTTTTTTTTTTCAAGCTGTGAATGGGAAAAAACAATGAAACAGAAAATACAAAACAATAGAACTAACCTAAGCTCTCCAGGAATAATACCATATTCTTGTGTTTTCATGCAATATGTTGCTAATAACCATACTGGGTGCCTTGATTTTAACAATTAGGTTACAGTTACTTACACTCTGTTCCCTTGGACAATATCCACATAATCTTCTGATCGAGCATAATAACCATCTGGGCTCAAAGCCCCCCAGAAATTGGACCAAAGCTTCCCATGGCGAGTTACGAGCGGAGCAATTATCTTTCTGTGAAGTGACATATTGAATAACGAAAATATGAAACTCTGAAGCATTTGAAATTCACATCAGGAATTGCTGTTTGACAGGAACAAAATGCTTTGTGAATTGTTGGCCTCCAAGCCCATTATGAACTATGGCAATGAAATACCACAAGTAAACAAAGAGGATTTAACTCTGCAAAAACAAATGGGATCTTATTTTCTCTGGACAGACCCCAGAGAATCCTTTCAATTTAGAGGAAATTCTACAAAATAAGAGATTTACTATACCTGTTCTGTTCTATCAGTATTCTTAATGTTTTTGGGTTTGTCAGCACAACATCTGCATCTATGCTTAAGTAATATTCACATGTTTTATCCTGGCGACAAAGGTCCCTAAAAAGACAAAAAAGAATGATTAACTCACACATGTTCAGAAAAAATTCGTAAACAACAAAACAAGCCAAAAGTTTTAAAAAAACCCCAAGCCTAAAGTAAGCGTTCAACTGATTCATTGCATTAAAAGCCCTCTGCAGCACAGTATTGTAAAGAAAGGTATCTTTGGATTACTGCAGTGTGGTTAACTCAAAGATTAAAATACATGGATCAGATGCCTTCTATTTTTCTTTTAATAAACCAAGTGGCCTCTAGCCTTTACCAAATTCAGTAATACCTTCTATTCAGTGTCCTAATGAAAAATGGGGCAGGGGAAACATGCCTCCTACCCCCTAATTTATATAGCTGAGTATCAGTACCATCACTTAATAGTGAAGTATGACCTTATTTAGTAAGCTTCTCTAGCAAGTAACTGCATGTGGCTGTAATGCTGTCTTTTGAAAAAGATTCCACAGATGCAATCTGCTGATCTGAATGGTAATTGAAACCTTATGGAGAATGTAAGAAAAAAATTTAAAGAAATATATATTTAAAGACCTTTTCCTCATCTTTTTGAACAAGAACAACGCAGCTGGTAAAGAGAAATATAAACCGATTGCAAAGACAGTGGAATTTATACTGGAGAAAGTAATTGAATGTGTCCATACACTATTTCTATCAGTTATGATTTTGATCTCAGAAGAGTAAACTATTTGCACAAATTCCCATGCCTTCAAGAGAAAGACAGAGCAGAAAACACATTCTACTGTAAATATAAAAGATACACAGACTATGTTTATATGTTTCTGGCTGAGTGCATTTGCTAGGCCAAAACTTGATATAGTGAATTCAGCTTCCCTATGCCAACAGAACAGTAGGAGATTATAGGAAATCAAATACACTTTTAGAGAAAGTAGAACAACTTCAAGTCAATATTACAGCAATAGCTTCCTATCATGCAGGTGGTATTACTGAATTTGTCTATTTTCCCTATTGTAATTCCACTGTAACAGCTTGAAACATTATTTTACTTTCTTGTTTTAAAGTGCTTTAGTTTAAGTTCTACTTGATTTGATGGATCGTGACTGTTTTCTGCAAAGGCAGAGATCTCTGTCACTTCAGAAGATCAGACAAAGGGTGGATGTGACAGGTTACATACAAGTCAAGGGAAGGTCTGGCATGGCTTCCTGCCTGCTCTTCTTCTATCCCCCTCCAAACCTAGCACTAAATCTTCCACCTGGATTACTACTTATCAACACCTTTTGGGTCTTTCTGTTCAAACTTTCTTCTGCTCAAAGGACTCAAGAGGTATGACTTTGTTAGAATCACAGTAGAAGATAGAGCTTTTCACATTAGAGCAACCCTTCCTCTTCAAGTTTGATCACTAAAGATGTAATAATGCTTTGAGACAGATTTTAAAAATACCCATATGTCAGAAGTGGTCTTCCCACTGCTGCTGAAATAACTGTTTTTGCACACGTGCCCACAGTTTAAACCTGTGGTCAGTCTCTGACTTTGCCTTAACTGACATCTACTTCAGTGATAATTTTCTATCTTATATATGCATTTTTATGACAGAAATTCCTTAATCGGCACTTTCTCACATAACTGCCCAAACTGAAATCAGCAGGTTTTGTTTTGGCCATAACACAGTTCTGCCATTCAGTCTTTATGGTATTTTCCATTACTAACCCATTCTGTTCAAAGCTTTACAACCACTGAACACAATCCACATGTAGCTTTATCAATAGCTTAATTACAATTATTAAGAGTAACCTGACTTTTATAGTGCACTTGGCATTAGATGTTAAATTTCTTCCAAAAACATTCAGCCTCTTTATCCTTATTCTAGGAAAATAGACCTGAGACCAACAGACTTGATGCCAGTCCAGGGTTCCAGCTACAGCTCTGGCCAGTACTGCCTCAAAAGCAGGTAAACCTTTTGTTGCTAACAAAAACACGAATAGAATCAATGTTTTTAATTATAAAAATGTGACAAAGTGGAACAAATTTATATTTAGTTATAGGCAAATATGACTGGAAAATTAATTACATAATAGCAAAATGCATTGTCCTTTAACTTTTGCCTTTTTTTTTTGTCCCCCATCCCTTTTAAACCCAGAACTAGAGGATTCTATTACAACTGGTCCCACGTGCTTAGTTTTAGAAACCCTCCTGTGCTTCATTCACATAATAATCCAAACCACAAAATACTAAATTAAAAGTTTTGCTGTAAGTCACACTCAGTCATTCAGTACTCTATTGAGAACTCTCTGAAAGCATTCTTGTATTAAACAGTCAGGAAATTGCAAGGATACTATTCTGACTTACTTTTTGCTCCTATTTCTTTCTCTACAACATCAAAGACTGGATCACCAGATCCAGGTGAACTTATACTTCAGAAGGCAGAACTTATACTTCACATTTGACATGATGACTTGTATCTGAAAGTGTTAGAAGAATTATGCTGCAAGCATGAAGTTTTGCCATTTGGTGATCCTTTGCACTTTAAGGTCACTAACAAAAATCTCCCCAAAACACTACAGGTTTCAGATGGAGAGAAAGAAAGCGATAAAAGTTTCAGTCAAAATTAATAAAGCAAGCAGACTCTCAAGAAATTCATGCATCTTCTCTTCAGGCTTTCAGTGTTGCCCAGTAGCTTTCCCCAAGGAAATAAATTTAACCTTTAATATTCTCATGCTTTAAGTATTACGTTCTTAGAGTGCATGCGAACCTCTCCAGATGCAGAAATCCCAGCTTACATGTGACACTATTTGTTATGTATATCCAGGTCACTCCAAGGAACAAGTGCAAAGTGCTTTCTGGCAAAGCTCAAGTGTATAGTAATATGTTTCCTTATCTAAATTCAATGGCTAAAACCTTCAATCTGCTTGCTTTACACTCCACCTGCTCTAAACTAAGACCAAATGTTGAAAAGAAAGCTATGTTCTCGTACATAACTTAGAGCAATTTCAGCGTAGTGATTAACAAAAGTTTAGCAGAAAGCCAAGATTTTTTGGTTGGCAGAGTGAAGTGAAGCTCAGCAGATCAGTTTAAAGTATTTTGCAATCAGAATAATGTTTGACTGCATTTACAAACCACAAGTCCATCTGGAACAGTGACCTCATCTGAAAATGGGAAGTGTCACAGCTCTTCCCTTCATCACACTTTCCACTGAGATATTCCAAGGGACTAGAGACATATTGTCTTCCCAATTTCTTTACCACTCAGCCACCTTTTTTCAGACATAGTCTGAACTTGCAATTAATCAAGTTATCGTTTTTAAACCCCTCAATTTGGAAATACAATTCCAAATGTGGACTGCAAGCCAAAAGGGAGAACACTTAAACCATTTGACAGACCTCTCAAAAAAAAGGTGTTCCAGATACAAGTCTGCAACAAAAGCTGGGTGACCTCACCTGTCATTTAGTTACATGTTGCATCTCTCCAAACAGCCACAACAACATAAACACATTGGTATCAACCACCACTAAAAACAAACAAATGTAGCCAGAAAACAGATAAAGCACTGATGTTTAGTTTTGCCTCTCAGGCTTAAGTATTGTTCCACAGTTACCACGCTTGGAAGCTACAGAAATCAGATATGGGTGGAAAACGTGTTTTTCAGCAACACTCAAAGTCAAAGTTCAGTGTTCTTCCTCCATCTGAGACTGAAATCCAAAACTTCTGAAGTGTTCAGGAGAAGCAGCTTCAGAAACTCCCAAGTCTCTAACAGAAAACACTTGACATCTGGGAGACAAAGATTTAATCCCTGCTCTTCCTTCCCCCACAGCCAAGATTCTTGCCCTACTCAAAGGCTGTGTCCTAGTCCCTCCTGTGTCCATGCTGTCGTTTATCAATACCAAATGGGAACTCAGAGACAATGACTTAATATCCTCCTTCAAGAAACACACAGGAGACCCCAAACATAGCTCAAAATTCAACAGTGCTGTCAATGAACACTGATTCTGATCTCTGTACTATTTTTCCTGAAACTCTTGAAAGCTTTCAATGCAAACTTTCATTAAAATGTGCACATTCCCACTTAAAAGCTGAGATAAATTATATTTTTATAAAGTTTTAGAAAATTCCTACCCAGTTCTGCTAGTAATATTTTTCAGGAAGGAATAAAAAAGAACCAACTCCCCCAAAAGAGAAACCCTGAAGTCTGTAAGTACTGGGAGAAAAAATATTGTGGAAAATACACTTTTTATAAATAAAACCTCAGAAGTGAATGAGATAACTATTTCCCAACTTTCTGTTATTACTTAAACATATTTAATTGCTTTTTATGTTTTCTATCATAAATTCTGTAACAGCTGGCTGAAGTCTCTTCTGCAATCAAGGCAAACCACAGATGATTTTTTCTTAAAGAAAAAAGGAACCAACTGTAAGAACTCATACCTTATAGACAAAGGTTAAAAAAAAAAAAAGACATAGAAATGCCACTTAAGTGTTTCAAGATATGTAAATGCAGAGAAAATAATCAGACAATATGCAGTTAAATCTTTCTTCTCTTTTGAGTTCTCCTTCCTTTTTATCTTGATTCAGCCCACAAGGAAAACTGTGCACTCCTGTTTCCCAGTATTGTTGAATTCTTAAAGGTTTTGCAGACTGCACAGTTTTGGATCCTTTCCAATACCCACCCAACTTTCGTAAGCACAGGAGAAGGCTTTCCATGTCAGGAAGAAGCAAGAAATTAAATGTTTCAATTATTCCTTATTATGTGAATGAGAAAAGTAGACCAAGGTTTGCTGCATGGCTATGGGTGAAACTGAATAAATGTTATTTTCTCACATTTACACTGTCATGAGAGTGTCATTTACTGAGAATCTCATTGTGATTTATCCCCACATTTTACTGAGCCAAAAACAAGAAAAAGACAGGTGAGGAGAAAACTGATCAAACTTCATTATATAACCCAAAGTATTCTGCTGAAAACAAACTAGATCTTCAAGGCTTAAGTGCCCCCTCTTTGTAGTAACTGAACCTGGTTAGGCTTCTTCAACTAAATAGACTCTGTGTGAAATGTGCAAGTGAGAAGATCAAATCAATTCTAAATCTACTGGAAACTAACAGAGAGATACTAAGAGCAGATTTGGAAAAGGAGAGAAAGCAAGTATTTGAGGCAGATAGAACAAAACTATCTGTCAATAATGCAGATAGAGGCAGGAGAAAATGAATCAGAAGTCCAAATATATCAAACTCTAAACCAGAACAATAAACAAGTTTGAAGAATCACCCTTTTCAAGTTATTCCCATTGCAGTATTAGTGAGAAATAAATGAGGTTATGATGATCAAAGCCAGATGAAGGGCTGAAAGCAAATAATTTTTTATAGTCACTGCCTTCACCTTGAACATCCCAGACTTCCAAGCTAGACTTTTCAAAGGAATGCAAAATGTGTTGGTTCCAGTGAAGTCGGTAACGTTCACAAGGGCAACCAAGCCCACCAGGTATGCAAAGCAAGCAGCAGATTAACTGAATCTGCTTCAGACAAATTGAAAGGAGCCATTGAATTACAACTACATTGTTTACTTGGAAGATCCTACTACCAAGGTTCATACTTTTTGGGTGATTCAGTGTTTTGCCACGGTCTCATTTCACACACATTGTACTTCAGCTTTTCTTTATGTATCTCTTCAGGACAGAATCTTTACCAAAGGGGCCTTTCAAAACAGGAGCAATATGGGTCAAATTACATCCCTACAATGGATAACACATCACACACATTATTATCTCCCTTCCTCTCAAACAGAATTTGAAATAACTTTGTGCAAATAGACATGTAAATTACTATTTTTTTAATCTACAGTCCAAGCAAGGACCATATATCAGAAGCTCTGTCACACTGTAAATCAGTAGGTTCCATCAAAAGATGACAGGTTTCAAGGTCCTTGGGTGAGATTTAGTATTACTATAGATATTGATTACACTGAAGATTCTGCCTTACGTTGTCTATATAACAACAAAGAGGAAAAGGCAACTCCAGAAACTCCACCTCAGTTACACATAACATATACAACAAAAAGTTTGCCAACACGGTACATCTGCTTTAGAGAGTATTACAAATAAAGAAAGAATGATTTATAAACATGTGAATGGGTGCTTAGACTAACGCTGGACATCTGCAGCATTTCCTAGAAAGGCAAGGGAGAGGCTTGGACCTCAGCCAGAGATCAGTTTCCCAGTGGCTTCAGCACAACAAAGCCGTATTCAAGCAAATTTCCAAGAACACCAGGGAGACTCAAGACCTTCATTCTTTCAGCTGAAGCTATGAACAGCCTATGCTCTTAACCTCTGAACAGAAAATGGCCTTTTGAAATTAACTTCTCTGCTCTGACACTTAGGGAAGATTTGGTAGAAGAGTAGTGAAAGAAATGTCACCGAATGAAGCCTGCTTCAGGGCCACAGTGAGGTGGTGCTGATCTTCGTGGGATCCAGGGCTGAGGAACTCCATCCTATGACTGATATACTGGGAGAGACACGAGCCACTCTGTGGCAGGAGCCAGCACTGCAGCACTAAGGAGATGCTGTGACAGGCAGGTCTGACATGGGATACTGACTCCAAAGTTCAACTTTAGGCATGGAAAGTGCCAGGTTTAAAAGCTCAAGTTCTGGATACACTAGTAAGAGCAAAAGCAAAAAGCAGGACCAGAGTAAGATAAAGTCACTTGCCTTTGTGAGAAACTTCTGCTAGACCACTTCTAAAGGATATTCCTGCCTCTTTGAAGCACAGGAAGAAATTTAATTCAGTCACCTGTACATCCAGGTCAACCTTTAACCATATGTCTACTTTAAATATAGTGCCACTTAAGAAAAAAGCAAAAAGAGTAAGCACTAGGACAACAAAACTGCAATTGTTAAAAGCATAACAAACACAAAAATGAAAAAAATTCTGCAGTAAGGTAGCTGAAAAATAAATACCATGCATTGTCTACACCATCATCACAAGACAAGATGACACTATTGAGGTAGCCCAACCCAGAGAGATTTTTTCACAATGATCAACAGTAGAAACCATAAAACAATTCACATCTTATGTCTAGATCTTTTCTACCACAAAAGCTCCCATTTTCATAGCTGAAGATGTAAATGTTAAAGATGCAAAGTAATACATATGCAAGATGAAAAAATGTGAGTGTATGCATCAATATAACAGATTTATAAATTAGAACCTACATTCCCATGTTCCGGGCTTCTGCTTGACTCAGGTTTTCTTCAGGTCCAACAATTTTAATATTTCTGATAATGTTCTTGGCTTTTTCCCAGAATTTCTTGATGTGCTTTTCATGGTAAACCTCCTGCAATCATGTTAACATTTTTTATAGCAAATGTAAGGCGCAAATTACTACGAAATCATAAACAGTGTCCAAGAACACACTGTATTCTGTCCTAAAGAAACAGATGCCAAACAATGTTTGACGATATTCCAGTATATCTGTCATTAAAATGAACCTCCTCTGTCCAAAACTTGAGGGAAATAATCCAACACGTCAGCAGTATTAATCAAAGTTGTACAACGATGCAAGATTCACAAACTGTCTATGCAGTATTTTTCACGATTTATGTTACAGTCTTTAAAAGCCATTCTACAACCTCAGTGGCACACAGGAGTTTTTTATGCCACTCCAGAATCACTTCAGAGAAGGAGCTGCACCTGTACCAAATTGTGCAGGCACAGTCATTGTTTCTTTAAAATGCAGTCACACTGATTGTTCCTTTAATTTCTACTTACCCTCCCTCTATTTAAGAGATCTCAGCTGCATGCAATACTTCCAAACCAGCGCCCTCATTGTAGCTTTTGCTATTATAGCTGACATTAGAATAATTGAAATATTGGGTAGGGGTTTTACCCCTCTATAATAAAAAGCTATTCAGTCTTTATATTCCATTTCAAATGCCATAAAACTTTTGGCTGAAGCTACAAAACCTACACAGCCCACAATTCCCATGTGAACATCACATTTATACCTTCAACATCCCCTTACAAAACCACAATGAAGACTTTAGAGATAAACTCTACTTCTATTACTTATCCCCCTTGTGCTACCATATCAACAGCAATGCATGCACACTGAAAAAGGGTACAATTAAATTTCACTCCTACTTCTCTTCCAGCCCCATTTTTTCCAAAATAATTGCACACATTTGACACCTCACTAACTAAAATCATAGAATCACAGAATGGTTTGGGTTGGAAGGGACTTTAAAGATCATCTCCTTCCAACCTGCCCAGGCAGGGATGGCTTCCATTAGACCAGGCTGCTCAAAATAGCAATACTGACTGAAGTCACTGCAGAAGTACCAGCAATGCCAGATCATTAGGTAATTAGCAGAGAGTAATCAAAAGCAACTTATCTGCAGTGCCAGTCAAAATATATCAGAACACACCAATCTTTCCACGGGACTCAGCAGGAGTGCCAACAGAAACACAAATGCACTGGGGTATCAGCAAGATGAAAAGCAATTCCACATCAACTATCAGGTGATAATAATTATTATTGTTATGGTATCACTGTTGGTCAGTCCTGAAGTGGTCAGCAGCTGGCGCAGATGGTCACTGTAGGCCCCTTCCAACTGGAAATGTTCTATTCTTATTTTACTCTGTTGTTTTATGTCAGTCAGTACTTCCTCAGAAACACACACTCTAAAATACATTTTTTTCATTAGTAAAAGAATCTAAGCAGTTTCTTTAAATAGACTTCAGTAAGCCCTGACACAATTTCATATAATTTTTCGAGATCTACATACTAAACTCTGAAGGATTACCTGTTCCTATGCATTTAACTGTGTTCTCCATATACTCCACACTTTGATTCATGACATAATTTCCAAAACTGAAGCTTTGTACAATGATAGAGTCATACTTACGTTATTATGAACAAAGATACTGAGTGCCTCCTGTGGGTAGTCCAGAGTCAACAGTCTGTCTAAAAATTTAGTTAGGAAAGGAGTGGGTTGTTCAATGAAAACACCAATTTTTACTCTTGGATATTCCTAAAAAAAATGATATTTTGACACAACCAATAAGACTTGCCTCTTTTCTAAGATTAGTCATAGTAAAAAGCAACTAATGTCATGCAGTAAACTTAGTCCACAGAACTTTTAGACAATCAAATCCAGCTTAAAAGTGCTATGCACCCCATTTACCTTCACTGGCTTCACAAAATAAGCAAAGATAATGGATTTAATATTGACATGAAACTGAATTTAATAACACAGACTGGAGGTAGGAAATAACATACTATGGTTTTTAAAATTCTTACTTAAAAAAACCCAATAGAACAGCAAAACAATCATTTAAAGAAATACACCTACAATAGAATGGCAAATTCATTTTTTTAAAAAACATGGTACATACATAGATTACATTTACAAGAAAATATAGGAGCGACCAGGTTTTTTAAAATAGTTAAAGAATAAATACCACAAAATATCTTCCTCAGCTGTACTTTAAGTCAAAGACTGCAATACCCTTCTATAAATGTATATGCACTGTTTCTCCCCATTCATTTTAAGTGGGCTTTGCGTTACTTCCCTACTCACCGATTTTAGAAAGAACTTTGATAAACTAACAGAGCTTCTCTCCTTACATCCAAGAATACTGAACTTTTATGGACCTCATTTTAATGTAAATTCACATCTTTTAATGGTATTTGGCCGCTTTGCATGTGCTTGATAGAGATCATGAGATCCTGACCACTAAAAGAAACCTAGACAGCACTTTTTTGTAGTCCTAAAGTGTCTTATTGCACTATGCAAGACAAAGAAATTTAACCTTCAAAGGCCTCAACTCCTACACAAAGAAATAACACTGGGTAAAAATTATTTCCATCTCTAAACCAGACAATTACTATAAAAATCTAATCCATTACAAGGCTCAGAGAGAAACCTTAGATGAGTACAAAAGGCTGCCAGTTAGCTTTTTAAGCAGGCCAACACCCACTTGAAAAGTGTCTGGATAAACCATCAGCACATGCTGAGGTTTCACAGTGTCACTGTCTACATCGGAACCCAGAAACATCCTGGCAAATGCCCCAGCTCGGAAACATCCAGTGTTTACCCTGACGACCTCCTCTTCACAACTGCATCTGCAAACCTCCTAAGTGTTGGTATCAAAGTACAGCCACACAGAGACCCTAATAACCCCAAAACAACTGATGAACAATGCACTGACGTGTCTCCAGCAAAGCACCTGTGCCACTCTCTGGCAGCCACTCCCGAGGCTGTCACAGGAACTGGTCCCACTGATGGCCAGGGACAAGGAAAGCATCACAGGCTAAGCTGAGCACACACGTGTGCTAGAACTGCTGCAGTGATTGCAATTTGTTCATTTTTCTAATTCTGAACCATTCTCCCCTTATTCCCCAGGGGAAAGAGAAAGAGATTCAGGCTGGATGTGCAAAGGCTATAGGGACAACGAGGAAGTATTGACACTGTTTCTGTACACTGAAATGTGAACTGCTTGGCTCTATGCTAACGTCTCAGTGTGACAGAAGCAAAATAGTGTTTAGAAAACTAGAAGTAAGAATTCCTGTAAACTGCATCTCCTCAAAGCACAGAGTTCATCAATCTAGACCCTGGTTTACCACAGAGTTGTCACTGCATGATTTGAATCTAGGTCACAACAAACATTTTGAGTCTATGAAATCAGAAGTTGCCTCTCAGCAAAACCACCTTGGCAATACCCAGTCTGCACCCACATGTTACATTTCCTCTGATAGATTTTCTCATTTTCAATGAGGTCATACATTTGACTTTTACAATGTACTTTTTCATAAGCAGTAGTTGAGTGTGTGACAGTTTTTGGAAGAAATACAGGACAATGTCTCGGTACAATTACACAAAGTCCAGGATCTCTTGCCACAAGAGTTGCCAGTGAAATGAGATGAGCAAGGTCATCCCTTTCAGCCACACTGGAAAGTTTCTACATCAATAAGAAGCTTTAAAATTTAAAAGCAATTCTAGAGAGATTAAATTGAGCAACAAATTTAATTTAGGTTTCAGGAAAAAAAAAATAAAAGGCAAAACAAAAACCCTTAAGAAAGTGGCAAAAATTTGCACTTACTGAGTCCAGGTGCACTCTTCAACTTATTTTCCATTACACTGCTTCTACCTGAACAGGTAGCTAATTTGGGGGTGGCACAGGCTGCTGACATTACCAGAGGAGAGCAGTTACTGAGTTTTCCCACACTTCAGGCATGACTGCAGCCCAGGAGATCCTGTTTCTGTCACAAGGACAAGGACTGAGCAAAAGACCCTGCATGTGTACCTCTCATGTCCTTTGCAGGTAACCCCAAAAAACAAGCAAAATCCTCAGAAGATATGAGTGTATAAATGCAGGCAGTTAAATAAAACAGTACGGAGAAAATTATTAGAGACACAGAGTGGGTACTGCTCTTTTCACTGAAAATGTCTCGTTAAGTAGCAACCAGACAGGTCTGAACAGAGAGTGTTCAGAAAACGAAATACTGCTGGTACTTAAAAATGCCTGAAGTAAACACTTCCACTGAGGCCAAGGAAAAGCCTTGTTATTTCTGCTGGCAGAGTGAGTGAGGTATGAAGTCCAAAGAATGCATTACAGTAAAGAAGACACATTCCAACTAGATGTACATAAAATATAGGAAGCTATCCAGTAAATTATTGCATCGTCCTTACTGGCTTTAAGATTTAACTGCTCCAAAACCATGTCTTAATTACCAACATCATTGGAAAAGGAACTTTGACAACATCTTTTCCTCAGGTAAACTTTATGATGGGAGTGCAAGCACTATCTAATTAGAACACCATTCAAATGTCTATCGTAAAAGCAAAAATAAAATTTAAAAATACAGAAACAATCTGTAAGCTATTACAATTCCAGCAATAACTTTTTTAGTTTATATTCCAGTCCATTAGCTACTTATCGCCCAGAAATTCTTTCATTTTTTCCTTTCATTACAAAGATAACAAGCCACTATTTCTTTCACGCTATCCTCACCATGACCTTCTAAGACCTGTTCTCATTCAAATCTTCAATACAGAACAGAAATTAAACAGCTGCTGGAAAGACCTTGTTAGGAATAATCAGAATTTACTTTTTCTGCCAAGTCTTACAATTCCACATGGTAGAGCTTAATATTTACTCTGCCTCAAATTTACTGTGTACAAGCTAAAATATTTATAGAGACATGAAAGACACCATGCTTGGAGTGAAAGAGCCAAAGCTGCCAAGTACTGGATATACACACATGCAATGTGTATGTGCCTGTTTGTCCTACAGGAATGTTGAAAACTCTACTGAAATCCAGTCTCAATTACATCACATCTTTTTCTCCAGAAACACATTTGCTTATACAATCCAAATATCTGTATTGTCCTCTACAAGGTAAAGCAGTTTTGATTGTTTAATTTCAGAAAATAGTAACTGTAACTATGTTAGTTAACTATTAAACTCTATTTGTAATAAAAGTTGTTCAAATGATGCATATTGACTGTTTTGTAGGTCTGCTACTAAAAATTTGAAATATGTAAAGAGGTTTTCTACCTCCCTCAAAATTCTAATTATTCTCTTGAACCTTGCACAATTCAAAAATTATCCATTCACCCTCAGTGAACAGAGGTGAAGATCTGGAGGGCTTTTGGGGATGGGATCATCTTCAGTAATTCTGTGTAAACCTATATTAAAACACAGGCTTAAAAATATTCCTGAAAGTAGTAAAACAATACGGCATAAGGAAGCCACTTGGCCTCAGAAACCACTAAACACTTATTAACTGTACAACAGGGCTGTGTTTCACTGAAGAGTATTCTTACCTTTACTGTTGACAGGTCTAGTAAGTCTAAATCACAAACACTGCAACCAGTTTCCCGTGTCCAAGCATTAGGAATGTAGTTTCCCAAATAATTCAGGTGAATCTGGTAAATAAATGAATTTTCAAATTAATGACAGATGCATGCAAAGGATGATCTGTACCTTTCAAACAATTCAGGTTTACTCATTTAATAACCTGTAACTAAAGGCAACTGACAAGAAACAGACATACAAAAATAGCAGATAAAACTTTTTTCTTATTCTTTTTGTTGACAAAACAGAGATCACATATGTACCACAAAGTCCACAAAAAGGAGCATTTCATAAAAATGACATGCACTTGAGCTGACAAATGAAAGGCATTACATGTCAGAATGGAAATGTGCAGTGGTGGTGCGCTATGACTGTTTCATACTCTTCTACCATTGTATTTTTTGCCTTCATTGATGTTGTGGTTTTACATGAAAACAAAACCAAACTGACACTCACTTTAGTTGGACCATTTCCATGAATGGTGACTGGTAGGGTGTCATACACTGAATTCCTTGCTCTTACTTTTCCTTCTTCAAATTTCAAAAGGACTTCATCTGCGTATCAACAAAGCAGTACAGTAAGTTCATAAATAAAAGCTAACATTTCAGAGTTCTTTAAGTCCTTGCTGATACAATATGCCTTGCAGTTGCTATCATTGTCAGTATTACTTATTTGGAAGCTTTTGTTCATTTTTTAAAACTAGATCTTGAATTCTAAGCTCCTTATGATAAATAAGGTGACATCAAGCTTCATAGTTTCTCATCAGCAGCTTCAGTATTGGAATAAAATCTGTTTTAAAAATAATTCTAATTTAGTGCAAATGCTAGTTATAGAGAAATCATAGTTATTTCAGATATGATCTGACTACAAAAAGTTGTTCCATAATTGGAGGCCAAATATAAGAAAGGAAGCTTGCACAGATGCATTTTTCCATTTAAATTTATGACAGTTAAATAAAGGCAACTCTACATTCCACATTCTACTTCATTATGTATAGCCATTTGCTTGGGAACATCTAAAATGCAATTTCAATTACTAATCTTATTCCTGTAATTAAGTTTTTGAAAGGCAGATGTAAAAATGATCCTTAACTCTGTATTTACTGCCAACTTCATTTATTTACAACTATTTTTTCCTATTTTATCAATGAGAGAATTCAATTAATAATCAACCCAAAAGACCTGTAAGTAATCTAGTGATCAGGTTTACCCATTCAAATATTTCCCTAAAATAAGTATATGTTTAAGCAGCTACATTCATGGTTAAACAAAAAAAGTGTTAATACCAGTTAATAAAACACACAATGTGCAAATCATACACATACCAACAGCTCCATTTAGGGTCTGGAAAATTGTACATTTGTGGTCCAAAGTAATGTTAATGCGCTCCTGAAATCAAAGTACCAAAGCTGTTGAGGCATTCTAAAAGCCAATGTTTTTACAGTAACAGTTCAATTATACCACAGTGGCAGAAAGGAATCAGGGAAAATGACTCTATGTGTTCTTTACATTGCTACATTTTTCTGTATTCCCAAGTTGTGCAGTTGTATAGCAATCAGTTTTGCATATGCAGAAACTTTAAACTTGAAGGATAAAGGTCATAACTCTCCACAGGAACTGCAATTTAGCCAAAGAAAATTTGTCTTAAAACAAAAAATTAACAAGTCTTGGCCAAGAAACAAAACACACTGTGTTTAAGAGTCACAAAAATACAAAAGTCAAATTGAAGTATCATGTCAGAATAGAAAACACTGGTGGTTTTAAAACACATTCCCAATGTTGTATTACTAATCCCAGCTAGATTCTTAAATACCATGTTTCACCATTCTTAAAATGTTGATTCAAGTATGTAACAGTTAAAACATACTTCAAAACCCCTATACAGATGACACCCTTTGTTCTGGTCTTCCAAGATTTTCTTATATATTCTACAGTACTGTGCATATTATTACTGTACAAAGAATTGGTGGTGATGTATAGTAAGCACCATGGAAGTGTTTAGAACTATGGTGCAGTAGTGCTCTGCGCAGATACACAGTTGTGGTCTAGAAGACAATCTATTTAGGCAACTAATTATATTACTTCTGACTTGGATGCAGAATCAGCTTTAATATCTCTACACCCTGTCTTTTCAATTGCATACCTGGCATCTGACTTAACTTGCATAAAAGCATCTCAGACTTTAAAGGCTGGAAGGAATTTCTCTGAGGAGCAGCTGAGGTTTGCCTCGTTTAGAGGAGCAGGCTGAGGGGCCACCTTCCTGCTCCCTAGAGCTTCCTGAGGAGGGGAAGGGGAGAGGGAGGTGCTGCACTGGTGGGAATGATTCAAAGTTGCACCAGGGAAGGTTCAGACTGGACATTAGGAACCATTTCTTTATGAAGAGAGTGGTCAAATCCTGGATCAGGTCCTAGAGAGGCTGTCAATAACTCCAGCCTGTCAAGTACTTAAAAGGCATTTGGGCAATGACCTTAAGAACACACTTCAGCTTTTGGTCAGTTCCATACTGGTCAGCCAGTTGGACTAGATGATCACTGTAGGTCCTTTCCAACAGAAATATTCTATTTCATTTCTGAACCTGTATCCAAGCAGGCCTGATTTTCCATTAAGTTATGCCAGAAACAACATGTATATATTTCAATAAGTTTGCCTCTGCCTTAAGCATACAAATTATCAAAATCCTTCTCAAAATTCTGCTATATCAGCTTCTAAAGTCTTTTTGCATCAATATATTGTTAACTTTCCTTAGCCCTCTTTTTCTAGCATCAGGGACATGCCCCTGACATCTGTCATGCTTTAATGCTGCTACTCAGCAGAGGACTTTGTTAAGCTAGGGCACAGAGAGGTCTTCACCAAAAATTCACGATGCAGCTTTATTGAACATATTTGCACAGAAAGCTGAAGGCAGGATCTGAAATGGCAGAAAGCCAAAACATAAAACACTGGATCAGCAAGTAGTTTAGTGACACCCTGGAAAAACGCCACATTCTCTGGCCGTCAAACTGCCAAGTACATGGGACCCTCAGAGATAAATGTGTCTGATCATATACCTCAGAGCTGTTATGTCTAACAGTGAAGCACAACCTGCCTGGATCTGAAGACAGCCTGAAATAATATATCAAGTCATGACCCTTTGGGAGCCTGTTCATCATTCCAGCAGTAGGAACATCAGGAGAACAAACAACTGTCAACATGGCACTCAAGTATAAAGAGACAGCATTCCTTTTCTTTTCATCTCCTGGTGTTTTATGAGGAGCAGCATGTTATTTCAAGCAGAAAGAAATGAGAAAGCGAGTTACTACCTACCCTTGCCAATGGGTCAACATAGATTTTGGTGTAAAACAGCTGGTCATCATCATTATCCTGCAGATTCCATTGCTGCACAATACGATTTATGTATGGAGCATAACCAATAAATCCTGCAACATCACACACACATTAGGTTATTTCCATAAAAAGCACTACCCTGCCAATGTTGTCCACCAACCAGGGACTTCACTCTGAGTGGTGCCAGTAAAGAAAAAGTATGAAATTCATGCAACTTGGCTCAAAATCCAATTTTCTTCCTGCGGTATGTAACAGATCTGTTTCAAAGAGTTAATAATTAATGGCTATTTTTATAGTAATGGTATTTTAAGGAAAAAAATAAATCAGGTCTGCCTAGGATGGTCCTGAGAATGCCAAAGCATGATATCAGACTATCACTTTTCCTAAAATCCCATCTGTGGAAAAAGATTTATTTTCATCAATCACTTCTTACTGGCAGATGGCTGAATCTAATACTGCCAGAAATGCAATGAGAATTCAACTCAAAATCAATATACACCAAAATAAAAAAAGATTGGGCAGATAGGTCAGGCAAAAAAAACAGGGACACTCCCAGATCTCCACACTGAAGAAGGGTGCCCCAGAAATGACACAATAGCTTCTACACAGCACAGTATCTCTATCAGTACATATATTAATCATGTGCAAAATTATTGCCAAAGCTGGCATTTAAAGGAGGATTCCAGAATTAATCCGTCACTGATTAACAGGGAGTAGCTCCCACTTCTTTTAGAAGGAGCTGTGTAAGCCATGCTGACAGGCCAGGCAGAGCTGCCAGCACATCCACCCCATGTGCAGAGCTCTCCAGGCAGCCGAGTGAGCGAATTCTGTGACCAGGCTAAACTGTGCCTATAAATAGCACGTGCTGCTTTGCCTGGGCTTGTACAGTGCATTGTTTCTGAAGCAATGGGGTCATCTTTGCACAGCATTTCAGTGCCACGCACACTTGCTTGCTAGACCCTTACTATATTTATCTGCTTTTTACAAGTTATTGCCAAACACACACTGCAAATTCAAATGAAAACTATGCTTGAGCACAGAAGAGGAGCTCTTCAAGTGGAGAGGAGAGGGGAGTGAAGGAAGATGACAGAGTATCCAGTCCTCAGTTTTATACTTGGGGAATTCAGTAACAGCTCCACATACAACCAGTACACAGAACAGATAACAGAGGTGGGCCACGTTCAAGTTCAAGTTTGAGGATCATACTTGCCTCCTGAGTTCAGGAATCGTTTTCCACTCCGGACAACAGGATACTTGTCAGCCAGCCTTTTATCCGGCCAAATTAGTCCATCTGCTGCAAACACCACTTTATGATTAGTTTCCTGAAATTTCTTTAGCAGTTCTTCAGGGCCCCCAGCAAAGATAACATCATAGCTTAAAAGTAAACAAAATACATCCATTAGATTAGTTTAATTTTAATGTTTCTATGTTCAAAACAACTCATTGGACTATTTAAATTTAAAAATCAAACAGCCCTTTTCTTCTGAAAAATTACTCAATTAAATCATATTTAACCATCATGTAAAAATTATATACCCTTCTAGGAGACAAACCTCAATCAATAGTATTTATCCAAAGTAATTTCCCTTTCTGCTTTTTAACCTTCCACATTTTGGGCATTCTTTTTTCTTCACATTTTGTCTACCTGAAATCGATTTTCCTATTTCAGGCATTTTGAGTAAAAAAAGTATTTTTTCCCCTTTAGAAAACTGTTTATATTTTTAAGAACAACAATTAAAAAAAAAAATAAAATCAAACCTTAACAGATGAAAGAGTGGACTGAGAGATGATCTGGGTAACTTCACTGGGAAAATCTAGATGATCTTGTTCCAGAACACAACAGCACTGACTCTTCTGAGAAGTCTTATCAAGAAAGTACTTAGATCTCAATGAAATCTAGTTGCCCACAGAAAGTGTACTGCATCCTGACAATGCATAGATTTCTCCTTCAACCTCTCATGCTGAAGACATAAAAGGCTCAAAGCATCACAATACCTACTTATGAAAAACTTCACCTGCCTTTACACCTTGATCAGATTTGAGTCTCAATTCCTATTGAGGATAAAGCCCTAAAGGTAGAGGGCTCATCTTTGCCTGTTACTCACAGCAGACGGTCAACAGTGTGCCAAACCAGAAAGAAACCTGGATTTGGCCAAGGGCCTGTGAGAATGGGGTATCCCAAGCCTGGTGGTTTCTTGTGGCTAAACCAAATCTAAATCAATGCCTAGCGGGCACAACCAACCAAACCAAGCAAACAAACCAATCGCCCCACCAAGGGCAAGGACACCACACACTAGACCAGTCTGCTCAAAGCCCCATCCAACCTGGCCTGGAGCTAGGACTCTGCCAAGGACTGGGCATCCACAGCTTCTCTGGGTGACCTGTGCCACTACCTCCCACTTCAAGGTTCTCTTTACACAGCATGAAGAATGACACAGTGAAATTGGAATCGCATCACGGGTTAGTCTCCGGCTGAAGCACCAAAATATTTTAATGGCATCATCTCAGCCTTGCAGTTCCCTCATCTGAATGCAGCAATATTCTTACTCCACACATGTACTTTAGTAATTGAAAATCACCAGCCCTAATAACAGACAAAGAAACAGTAGAGCTACCAAAAACCAAGGTCTAACCTTGACCAAGATTTTTCTTGCAAAGCCTTTTAGCTGGACTAACTAGGGCAGCAGTACCCCCTGCAGTACACAGAACATTTTGCATTGCATTGTATTACCCAGCAATAGTGCCAACAGCTCAACCATTACTGACTTTTGGTACTCCTCTACTACAGTTCTGAAATTATTCAATATGTCTTTTCTTCAAAGAGGATTTCATGAAATTGGCCTAAGAGAACTGAACAACAGCTGGCTTACAAATGTAAAAAAAGATTTTCACCACAAAGCAAACTATGAACCCTGGAGAGGAAGTGTGTTGTGTAGTCTATATAAGTAAGTGGCTTTCTGAAAACTATGTTTTTCTGCAACTTTGGCAGAAGAACGCATGAAAGAAATTGTACATTTTGGAGCTTCCCCAGTTTCACAAAAAAAATGCCTGCTTCTGCCCAAATTTACAGGAATACACTTCACTCCCTTTTCCATTCAATTTCTGTAGCCCGACTCAATGCCAGACCGAGCCTGTAGAACACGCAAGAAACAGGAGACACGTTGAAGACAGACAAAAAGAGATCTGTCTGAGGCTTTAACTTAATAGCTTATGGCAGGCTGTGCTTCTCCTCTGTGATCAGTTTAGTGCTGCTGCTGCTATGACTTACAGCTGCAGGAAGGAACCAAACACCCTGAAACATTGCTTCCAAGGACTGTCATTCTGGAAAAGAAAGCCAAAGTTGAGCAACATGCTGGGCCAGCCACAGGCTCTCCTTGTGAAAGGGATACGCTACTTAATACAGCACAGTTTATAATCCAAAACCCAGTGCTGAGCTGCTAAACTGCAATGGATATTATGCAGCAGTATTAATCCAGCAGGAACCTACATTTGCCATTAATGTTCAAGGCCCTCTGTTTTGTCAACAGGGGAGTTACTGTCACCACACCTCTTCCTGGACCTCCACCAGCCTTCCACCCCTTGCTGCCAGTATCCTTACCAGCTGCTCTGAGGCCCCCACTTTTCTCTCCATGCAAAAGGAAAACTTCTGAACACCTGTAAATGCATCATTTGCCTTGTTTACCTGCTATGTCAGATTACATTCAGCCTATTCAGACCTCACCTTCTGCTGTAAGGGAAGATTCACTTCAAGTTTACACCACTAAGACCATCACAAAGCAGGTCCCAGGACTCTCCTTAACAGGTTATACTGTTATTAGGACACAATGACTTACTTTAAACAGGACTTGAAAATTTGACATGGAAAAAAAGATTGTGGATATATTCAGGAAAAAGCAGGCTTCCTTGGCAACCAAGAAAAGTCCAGATACTCTTATTTATTCTTCCTAAATCCTTTCAATTAAGTAGAAAGCAAGGGGGGGGGGGGGGGGGGGGGGGAAGAAAAAAAAAAACA
>VZTJ01005902.1:1266504-1278830 GCA_013397795.1 Orthonyx spaldingii
CCCCTTTAAGTGCTAGCAGACTTTTGTGGGAAAGATTCAGAAGAAGATCCCCCAAGGACACCTCAAAAGGAGAGGAGGACCTCACAGTGCAATGAGTTCACACTGACGCACAGAGAAACACAAACAGAGCAAGAATGGTTCAATACCTTCAAAACAGTTTTTTCTAAGGATCATGCAATTTCAAGTAATTCTACTGAAGTCACCACAAAATGAGTAAAGAACAACATATCTTAGACTATGACCAAAACAGAATTGAAGACAGAGGAGGGTTTTCCTCTATGAAGGAAATTATTACTATTTTTTTGTTCAAGCACTACATTTTCAAATTACAGGAAACTGGAAAAATCTGATCATACCAGAACTGTATCATCAAGCCAATTGAATCCATTATTAAAAGTTTCCTAGGTGACCAGATCACTGACTATAACCATGGAATTTGGTTTGAAGTAGGCATATTTCACACCTACACATTGCTAAGAAATGCTAACAGCAAGATTTCAAAAATCTGTACTTGACAACATGATGTAAATGACAAAATGTGGGCAGCATCAGATTCCTTCCACAGCTACCAAGTCAAAGAAAGTATTTAAGTAACATACAAGTACAGTTTGGCAAGCAAAAAATAATCTACTGTTCTTTATGGGATATTGTTACTCTCTCTTAATGGAATACACATTATTCATCTATTTCAAGATTCACTATGGAGTCTGGTATGCTACTTGACTTTTGTGGAACAGGAGGAAAGAGAATAATGTGCCAAATCATAAGGGATTTCAACCTGAACTATACAAAATGAAGAAAGCTGAGCAGACAAATAATGCAGTTTATACCGACATGAAATGGTAAAAGAACCTGCACTGCGCCAACAGACAGTGACGTAAGCTAAACAGGCTGCCTGAGTAGGGTTTGCAAACAGCCACAGAACAAAAGAAAGCTATTTTAAAGGTACTATTTAGACTGGAAATGTTTTCTTTTTAACATGCTTACCCATGGTCTTTTTTTTTTTTTTTTTTAATTAGAGATGAAGAAGTTTAAAAGGCTTTATTTCATGTCTGTTGCACCACTGACTTTTAAGTGCAGGTGGCACTTAAATAATTTTTAAGTGCAGTAGAAGTGTAATTATAGTATTTGAAGTCCCTTTAGGTTTAGAGTTTCTTTATAGATTACTTAGACTTTGCTGGGGCCTCTTTTTTGTTTTGGTTTGTTTGGTTTTTTTTGTTTTTTTTTTTTTTTAAGTAAGCTGTGTCTGACCAAAGAGCAGAGAAATATGCTTTTATTCTATATATAGCATATATGGAGAGACAGTGCAAAGTACATTACATAATAGTTACCTTGGCACATTATAGAGGGTATTATGAACCAAATGAGGAAAGCAGAACCATTCTCCTCCACATAATAAAAAATATTGATCTTATTCCTCTAGGTTGCTGTGACTATATTTAGATGTGACAACTTGCACAGTTTCACTGGCAGACTTCCACTAAATGTAGCATGGGAGATGCTTGTTTCTTCCAGTGGAAGTGAGTAAAGAGAATGCTTCTGACCACTAACTACTTCTGCTAATTTCCTTTTAGCCTTTTAAACTTCATTCACTTTGAAAAATCTATTCCTTGCTCACTGCATTTAGGTACAGCAACCTCTTGGATCATCTATCCCACTTGTACTCAGCAACATGAATCCAAAGTAACTTTCATGATCTCACAGGAGTGTAAATGTGAAGTCCAACACTCCCAATGGAGTAAATTTTTCCAAGTGCTGTTTCCATTTCAGGATGTGCTCAGCTATTTCAGCTGCTGCCACCCACAGTGTCCCTGCTGTGCAGAGCAGGTTTGGCCCCAGGACAAGTCCTGTGGGTACAGAGGTTCAGGGCTGCACCAGGGCCATCCCTGCACACAGAGGCTGAGCTAGTGCCCAGGGCCCCCAGCAGCCTCCCTGTCCCTGCTGTGCAGTGAAGATCCAGGCACGGCAGTGGAAGGATGTCTGCAATTACTCAGACCCCAAGCTACCATTGTGGCTTGGTACTCCCCAGTGAGAGCACTCTAAGGAATTCCAGCTGCAGCTGGACACTGTTCCTGCTTCACTGTTCACTCCACAAACCCCTACCCTCCTCTGAGGTGTCCACCCTAAGGAGCTCTGCTGTGTGATCTTACATGTCGGCTTGAGCTCTACAGTTCAGCTCTGACTATCCCCCACACACACAGGGAAAATACGATCTTGGGAGTGTCCTCCAACACGAACAGCATCCTCAAAGTGCAAACTCACAAGAGCCCAAGAACACAGCAGGTGGTCCCACTCCTCCCCACTGGCAGGGTGCAGAGATGCCACAGAGGGTACAGGCTGCCGGCTCCCCCGCACACAGCCTGTCAGAGGCACCTTGGCAGTCACTCCAGGGGACTGCTGAGCTTGGCATTTATTTCCACAAGTCAGTTTGTGTAAAAAGGAAATGTAAACCCTATACTGAAGTTCAACAGGAAGGCATGAAAAAAATCTCCCAAGAGCTCCATGCCAGGTATGTGTTCAGTTCCTAGTATGAAATTGTGTCAGACAGATTTCCAATACTTACACCCACAAAACAGCTGTTCTGTTTTGAAAACAAGCCTAAGAGGGCACACGTTTAGCCAAGAAAAGTATATCCAGTGACAAATAGAATTAATTTGTACATGCAAATTAGAAACCCTCTAGCATACAAGTTGTGAAAGACAACACTCACATGGAGCACACGCAGCATGTTAGGAAATCCAGTGAAAGTTTATCAGAACAACTCGCTCTTCTACTCATTTTTTTTATCTGCTACCTTCAGGGACCTGACTGCATCATAAATATTTATTTCCAGAATGAAGATCAAGAAATCAGAGGCTTTGTCTTCTGTGAATTGCCTAGCAAGGTCTCAGCCAGGAATTGCCGTGCCAGGACTGCTTTAAGTAGCAGCAACCTTTCTCCTTGTATCCTGGCAAAGAGGCATGCAAAGAACTACAGTCATTCCTCACACGCCCACATGGTTCTTATTTATCTTGAATGAACACTGTGAGATTACTACATAATTTCTACCAGGGGTTGTGGGCACCAGTATAGTAGCTTCAGAGCAGCCAAAACTGAGAATATTGCTCACAGCCACATGGAAACTGACATTTAGTCCTTGGATTCAAGTACTACAGACTCGTCTGAGGTAGAAGTGAGCTGAAAGATGAAAGGATATCTGTTCGTGGTACTACGTTATGACATTAAAATCTATCTCTGTCTTTAAAACTAGTGTCTTATAATGATAAACAAATGACATTTGGTACTTCTAATACATTTTTATCCATATTCTAGTGTCTACATAAAACACAGTCTACTTTCCTGTGTGCAGATTACGTCCCACCCCAAGCTGCTCAACACAGTAATGACTACTCACTTAATGGAAAGATTGATACACAAAGTTAGTTATTGCAATATGCAAAATAAACCAACAGCAAGTTAATAAGCTGCTAGAGATCACAGAAAAAGCCTGGAAACTGGAAGGATACTGGGAATACCTCTGTGGGTTTAAAGAAAAAAAAATGCACACACACCGGCAAAGAAAGGTCAGATAGTACTAAAGTATAGGCTGGACAGATACCTGGAAGAGAAGCTGGATTAAAAGAGACACCTGGAAGGAGTACATGGATGCATCCAAGTTCAATGATTAAGCCATGTAATTGTCAACTATGTCTTCTGCATCTCTGGTAATGTGGGAAATAAATAAGATATTGTTTCCCACGAAAACAAACAAAAAAAAAAAAGAAAAAAAAAGAAAATATTCAACTTCAAGCAAAGCACAGACTTGATTTAGCATGCCTTGACATCCCACAGAAGCATGCTTCTCTACCACTGGAGAAATGCACTAAAGCTCAACACAACTGAAAATTGCTTTCAGCCTGGATTCCTCTTTTCAAAGAGCACAAAATCCAATTCTTCCATATGTTTTCAAGAAAAGCTGAAGCTCTGCAGATAACTAGAGAGTCACTAGTGGTGCCAACAGCAGCTTCCTTATTTATATGGACTCTGACTGTATGTTCAAAATCCAAAGAATCATTAAGACCACTAAAATATCAAAGAACACTTTCAAAATCCAGATCTTTTAGCACAACACAATCTTCAATTTATCACTCACAAAGGTAATATTAGCCTCTTCAAAATGGAATTTGGATTTTCTGCTATGAATTGGAGGTATTGCCTAAACTTAAGATTTTGTGTCAAATAAAATATCTGAAAATCTGCATACTCTGAAAAGATGTCAAACAGCTGGGGATAGGGAAAACCCATCATATACAATGTAACCATGATTATAAGTTATACCTACAGACATATACTTGGTTCATGTAATCCAGCAGCAAACAAAGATCTTAAGTACACAAGGAGAAAAACACAAGCTTTAAACATATATATATGTATATACACATCCAGTGTGAGCTTATGACATACTTATGGTCAAATAAAGTAGTAAGCCAACAGAAGAGTTTCTGGTCAAATAAAACCTTTGGCATAAAGAGAGAAAAGACAGAGCCATCCGACAGCTGTTTATTTTCCCCCTAGGATTCTTTAAAAACACAACAATGTGCTGAAATAGCAAACATGGTCATCTTCTTTTCTCAGGAAATAAATGTGCATTACACTGCAGGAGGGGGAAGGATGACTGGGGCATAAAACAATACTACTTCATACTTGGGAGTCTTGAAGTTTTTTTAATCTGATCTTTATACAATACAGTCATCTTCCACTCTGCACAGAACACTGCTGCATGCCTCCACTTATCCCACACTTGACTGCTTCCCAGAGAAGCAGACTGGTTTCAAAGTCCCACTAACCATAGTCATGATCACATTATAAGATTGTATTCTCTGCCATTCAATAGCATGGTTGGATTGATGCTAAAAACTATCCTTAGATAGGAGACAAAATGGTCTTGAAAAACTTCTGAAAGATCAGAAAACGCTGTAAGTTAAAATCAAAGATGAAATTAGAATTAACCGATAGCAAGTTAAGTGCAGTCATGGATTGCCAAACACATAGTACATAATGATTTTCTATACCAATACAATTCTTGTGTGAGAGAGAAGGTTGTCTAAGAACCAATGTCTTTAAAGGCCAGAATGTGAAGAAGCAGACTTTCCTGCAGACCTCTGTTTGATCTGTTTTCCTCTGCATCACAAACTTCCCTTTAATCACTGCATTTCAATATATACGTGTCTTACCGGAAAATACAGAGAGTAGCACAAACTATTTTATGTAATTTTCAAAATCTTATGAGATTCTTCTTGGTGAGCTATTAACAAATTTGTAGAAATCTTTCTTTTGATGGTATAAAGCTATTGCGGAACTAATGGAGGTAGACAGGTATCACCTCTGCTACCATCTGATCCTTATACTGGTTTAACCTGCAGAAAAAAAACCACTTCTGCCTTTAAACTGTTGCAAACAGTTTATAACCACAACTGGCATTTATGGTTATTAGGATCACTCAATGCATGGGCTGTCCATGGATAATCCTTCCTGTCTCTTCCACGTTATTTGTAAACGTTGCTGAAGTTACAGAGCAATAGCTATTGGTACCAAAGCTGCCAACACTCTCCCAAATCAGGGCCTAATAAAGGCAGGAAGCTTTCAAGAGCTCTCTAGAGAAAGAAATACAGAAAGTATCATTTCCCGCTTTCAGGTACTTTGCAATAGCTAGTAATGTTGCAATGCTCAGCCACAGTTGCTGCCTGTTACAGGGTTCTCCTCCTGTGTTTTAAAGGAACAAAGAAGCTGAGCTAGCAGAAACACATCCTTACACTGAGGAAGAGCAGCTATGACTTTTATCACAGTATAGAATCTATGTTAGATTAGCACTTGCTGACATACAGCCCCTGGACAGGACACGAGGATGCTAAAATTCTTTTTTTTTTTTTCTTTTCTACAAGCTGAAGTTCCCTCAGGCTTTAATTCACAGCATGCAGTGGTGTGAACAGGCATTTCCCTCTTCCATGCAGACTGACTCAAATGCCAAGTGTACAGAGCTGCTGCTCACTGCTGTCTCTTATCACATCGCTTCTGATGTCACACTGATACACCATCTAAAGTGATTACATTAAAATGATCAAATGTTGAATAGAGCCAGTTCAAAACCAATTAAATAAAAACTCATGACCCACAAACTACAACTCTTTCTGTATATGTTTATCCGTACCTACACCCACTTTCAAAGATTAGCAGGCATTCCCAATATACAACTGATTTCAGGAAACATTTGAAAGCTGATTATGTCTCAGCTCTTAACTTACTTTCTTTTAATTTAGTAGTACTGAATATACAGTCAGCAAGAGCTCATTAAGAACTGTATGTGCACTCATCAATCACACACGCTGGTCAGTGCATCAGGCCTGCACTCACCCTAATGCAAGATTTCCTTGTTTTGATAATTGAACAAAGCTAAATACAAGCAGCACTAAAGTGTTTTTCCATCAGCTTCAGAGGACTTGGATGAGACCCTATGTGCTGAGTCAGTTATTCTGTAGTAAAGAAAAGATAAGATGCATTCCTTAGCTCCCAAACTAAGAAAAAAACTAAAATCAACTGTTTGTAAATGACATCATTGCCATGCATGAAGAACTCCTAGCTGCCAAACTTCCTGACAAATGGGGAACAGATCGAGTTACAGCTGTTCAAGGGTGCCCAGATAGAAATCAAACCACAAAAATCTTGAGAGTGGAGCAGATGGAGTCGTGGTACAGGCCGTGTCTTGCTTGAATGCATGGCTTGGACAGCCCCACTATAAACTGTCATCAGGGCTGTGCAGCTGAGAGCAGGACACAATTAGCATCAGCTGGCTAAGCGAGAAAGTTTACTCAGCTTCTGCCTTTTTGTAGCCTTGCCCTCTCTTGTCTCTCTCATAAATATGTATCTGGAGAAGAGTATGTTTCTTCTTGGGCTGTTGTTTAACAAATCCAGCTGTTTAAACAGAAGCAGTCACACACAGCACCAGGCATTGCTGAAGTCCATTTTTTGACAGCTAATCAATCCATCAATGAAACTCAGCAGTTAAGATTTGCAATAATAGTTTCTCCTCAGACTAGTCTCTAAAAAAAAAAAAAAAAAATAAAGGAAGAGAAATTGAAGCTGGAGCCATCCTGAAGAGCCACAGTCGTCCTTTGCTGTCCTTTGTGCCTGCACTGTGGTTCATGTTGTAAGCAGATGCTACCACCCGGATCACTCAGTTCATTTGAAAAAGCTGCCCTACAGCTTCACATCTGGCCCTGTATCTGAATACTGGACATGTAAAATTCTTCATATAAACACAAGTGACACTACCCTGGAAATAAAAAAAAAATTCTATACTCTTCACAGTTCCTTTTTCTGTGTGAACAAGAAATTTAAACTCCACACTTGTGCCCTGTCATACAACTCAGTCTTTCAAATCACGAAATAAAAACTTCTGTCCTACTTGTGACACAAGACACCATGACATGTCACGTACGATGCACATTTAAAGATGCTTTTAACATCATACATTTCACCCAGAAACTTCAGGTATTAAAGTTATGGGCCTGGTTCTCATCCAACACATGTACAACGGCTTTACAGTGATATAAAACAGAATTAAGTAAATTGCTTCCAAAGACACTGTATTAATCTTTCATGTGAACTACAAAACTAAACGATTTAGTTTTACTTTTTTGGGGAAAAAAAAGTAAAAAAATTAAAAGAGCAATGCTATCAGATGTTGAGTTGTTTCTGCACAGCTGATTTCAGCAAGAATGGGCTCATTCAGAACACTAACAAAGACCCACAGGTACAGAACTCATTCTCAGAGGAGTGGCACTTTAAAAAATGCTAAACAAAAATAGGCCTGTCATTTGTCTTTGTTTCCTTACAGTTTGTTTGTATTAATTACAAATACTGTAACTTTAAAAACATACCTGTTCTTTCATTACAAGAATAGATATCTGGGACAAAACTGTGATTTTATGTATTTAGTGTCCTTATCACCAGTATAATTCATATTTTTAAAACCAAATTCACCTTAAGGAAACAATCTAGAAGCAATTCTATTAATCTTAGAGCTACTTGTAGTGTCAGGCTGTGCTTGCAAGCACATATTCCTTGATAGTTAAGTGTCACTTATTTTCTAGAGCTACATTACCACACATGAGACACGAACCTACTGCTAATCTGTTTGGTCAAGTTGTGTTTTGTGCTGGAGAGAACCCTGCTACTGTTTAAATTAAGACATATCAAACATATTCTTCACTTTCCAGCCTGTTTGCAACTGGTCTTTCAAAAACTATGAAAAATTAACATCATAAATGAAAACAAAAATGCCCTTACTGAGACCATACTTTCTCCCCATGACAAGGGAATCCACTTGAGCAGCATGTCAAGTAATTTGTAATTCAGACTGGCAGCTCTACACAAATGGAAGATACTGCTTTTGATTACACAGTGTAATACTGCTAATTCAACAGACAAACTAAACACTTCCCCATGAAAAAACAAACTCACTTGCACTTAGGTAAGCACCAGTGAGGGGAAAGACCTAAAACCTTGCACATAAATGATGACTCTCCAGAATATGCTACCAACCTAAAGAAAACCTTGAGAAATAATGTTAGTTTAGATCCTTGACAGAAGTACATTTCACACAAACCACCCCAGGCTCAGATAAACATGACGGTCATTCCACCGTGCCTTTTCAGTGCAATTTACAGCATCCAATGTTGATTATAAAGGTCATAACTGTTTTACTTCTTGCTTTAATTAGAAATGCATTTTAAAGTCAAAGTTGCAGTAACCCCACTGTATATCACCGAGTAAAGCAATGTCACATCCAACCCTGGGGTGTACTTTCACAACTTAATTATGCCCTCCACCTATGAAAAGAAATAAAAGCCAGACCAAAAAAAAAATCTACTTTTATTATTATTTTGCCACAGAAACTGGCATTGTGCAGCCTCTAACTCAAGTGGTACAGAGAACTTAGACTGGAAACCTTGGGTGTCTTCAAGAATGAGTATTTTCCAGTGAAAAATACGTGATGAAACTACAGCTTTGCTGCTCTGCACCTCTACAGCAACGTTTGTTTACTTTTACCTAACTTCCAAACACTCACACCCCCCACTACAGTTTCATTTGTCATTCACTATTTATTTCAAAGCTGGAGGCTAAAGATATCTCCATGAGTAGGCAATTCCCACCTAAGCAGTGCACACTGATGGCACATGCACAATGTGCCCCACACAGGTAACCCAAGTGCTGTCTCCTGCGAGGTCTGTTCTGGGTTCATCACTTTCTGCTTTTACCCTTCTCCACTAAGGGGCAGGTGGCAACTTTTATATACAGTCCTCACAAAAAGGTCACAAGATTCCCAAGAGATCTAGAGGAGGTTATTCCACAACACAGGTTGGTGTATCAGTTTTAGGTACTGTGGTGACAAGAGAAGACAGAAGTAGCACCGCTAACAAGGAAAGAGACAGAAAATTGGACAGAAAGACAGAGGCAGGCACAGAATGCTGTGCCTATGGCCTCTCCTCCACCAAGCATGCCGAGTCAGTCAGTACTCCTAATAAATATGTCAGGATGGTTGAATGACTAAATTTTCTTGTTTGGGCGCCACAGGCGACTCAGAAGGAAAGGCCTATCGATTGCTGTCACTCAGTCCATTTAGGCTTAGCCCAAATTAACAGAAATGGCAGCAGTACACGCTGTATCTCAAAGTGAGTCCTTGCAGAGCTAGACCAGCCAGCAATTACTGCTGGATGTACGTGTGACCAGCACTTGAGGGACACTGGGGTGGAGGAAAGCCCAGTGGCTCAGAGCACTCCACAGCCAGCCACCTCCCAGCCCAGCTGCTCTGGGAAGCCACCCACGCTGCTGGAACCCCCCTAAGCCACCCCTCCCATTTTGGGAGCACACACAGACAGCAACAAACCATGGGGCCCACCTCAAACCCGCCTGACTGCCACCATTACAACCTGGGCCCCAACGCCTCAGCACAGCTCTGGCCAAGTCACCACAGCTGCTCTGGGGAACAGACTCAAAGGCTGCAAAATCATTTCCCACGCAAACAGTTGATTGATAAAACATCCTAGGTGAGAATATCATTTACATTCACTGCCAAGAGAGTGTCTGCCTCTCACACAATGATAAATGTCGTTTCCACTGACTTTCTGTGTGTCACAACAAGCAATCTGCAAGCAGCAAGTGTGGTTCAAGTGGAAATATTTCAGCGCTGATGTTTTAACACAGAAATTTTTGCATCTTCACCACACAGGAGCCAGTGTTTCAGAGCTCAACAGTGCTCTTCTCTGTGAGTGCCTGAAACATAAACCTGCGGCCAAGGAAGGAGCGCAGAGGGATTTCTGCAAACACAGTTTGCCACAGGGCTGCACTGACTGCTCCCTGTTACCAGTGCTGCGCAACAGGCAGCTCTCCTGCAATTGCTTTTCCAAGCCTTTCTGAGTAAAGTCTTATTAAGAAATAAAGATGCAGCTTGGCAGTTGGTTCCAGACTGTCTTGTTTGAGCTTTTGCCACAAGTATGCAACACTAATGGACTGCATTAAAAACTAACATGTAAATTGCATCTTCGCCTGCTGTTTTACACCGAATTGTATGAAGTATCAAGAGATTAGCAAGTAAAAAACAGATTTCTAGAAACAGAGGCACACCATAAGGTCTGCCCTTCTTCAAGTAACACAGCACAAACTCAGGGAAAACATTTAAGGGTTAAAACTGGAATAAAAACAAGTACCACAGCAGGCAGTGTCTAAGGTCAAGAATCTACTACAGAGTGGTTCCAGTTCAGCAGAGATTTCTACAGTTCAGGCTACCCACGTCTAAGTTAAAAAGAATTAGGGTTTTCCTGCATGAACACCTATATATAAATCCATCAGTGCTTTCTTGCACTGTAATTTGTGTAGCATCATTTTTATTGTTGATATAGACAGAGCAGTCTATTTTTGGGTTGCTGAATCATACAGTGCTGTCTAGAATAGGGACTCTGCTTCACACACATTTGAAAAGCAGCAGGATTAGAAAAAAATCCTTACCATGCCAGCTATTAGTTTACACCAGCCTGAGAGCCCACATTTCAAGTGCACAGTTAGAAAAATCCATTATTTGAATAGATATGTTTGTGAGAGTAACTGTTTGCCATAACTGATTTCCAAAGAAGTTCGACTTACAACCTCACTGCCCTGAAAACAAGGATAGGAGCTCAACTTTTTGCTCAAACCTGTCCCCAGGGGGTGCATTCTGAGGGGCAGCAAAGGCTGAAGGGTAACACTCAACCCCCCACAACACGCAGCAACTACAGCATAGCCTTCAGAGAAATCCTCTGAATGACCAAAAGTAGCAAAGCATTAAGAAAACTGGAAATTAGAGCTTCATTGAGTGGTCTGGTATTCTTCAAAAGCATTTTTAAAAAAATATTTTAACTTTTTACACTACTTATCAAATAAAATAGTTTTCATAACAAAGTTAGAACCTGCTCAAAAGAATTGCTGCTTAAATAAAGAAGCCTCCTCGTGCACCCCAGAAAAAAAAAAAATAAGCTAGATATTAAAAATAACTTGATTACACCCTTGAGAAAACAAGCAAAGAAATGAAACTATTTTGAATTTCATGTACTAATAATGTAGTGGGATGAAATACCTTTGTATGCCTAGAATAGAAAGCAGAAGTATAGACTCTAGACAGTATTAGAGCAAAAAATATGTTATAGCATATTGTTGGATATACATGTGCTTCGACACCTCTCCCTGAGGGAATTTCCTGTATGCACTTCTTTATTTTACATGCTGAAATTTCCTTCTGCCTCCCGAATTCTTGAAGCAAAAGCTACCAGAGAACACGAGAGAAAGGCAAGGAAGGCTCTGCGGGGCAGGAAGGGGCACTGGAGTCTCCAGCTGACTTTTGTACGAAGTAGGAAACCTCATCAGCGGTTGCTCAAGTTCAGAGAAGCAGTGGCTGATGCTATTGCTTTTCCCAGCACTGGAAAAATATGTTCATCAACACCTTGTCTCGCGGAGACAGAAGAAAAGGCGGGGGAGTGGGGAGTGGGGAACGAGAAAGTTTAGGAGTCTCAATTCCCCTTAAGTAATCCTTTTTCTTTTTTTTTTTTTCCCCCCTTAAGTGGAATTAGGCATCTCTGAACTCCTGGGTGGGTTAAGGTACTTTCAGCCAAGCGGTTCGTCTCGACGGCAACCTGGGGAGGGCTGCCCCGGCCGGCGCCACGGCCCCTTCCCCCAGCGCCGAGCCGCTCCGCGCTCCCGTGCGGGGCAGGGACGGCCCGGTGGGAAATAAATAACCCGGCCGAGCGGCGGGTCCCAGC
>VZTJ01005902.1:1279112-1293321 GCA_013397795.1 Orthonyx spaldingii
CCGCTCCTCCTCCGCGGCGGCCAGCAGCGCGGGCGCGCCCCCCGCGCCGCGCTTTATACGGCGGTGGGAGGACCGGCGCAGCGAGGGCACCGGCGGCGCAACAGGAGCTGCTGTGGGCGCACGGGGCTGCTGCGGCCGCCGCCGGGGAGGGGCGAGCGGCCAAGCCCCGCCTCGGCCCCGCCGCCGCGGGTGCGGCGCTGCACAGGCGCGGGCGCGGGGATGGAGCTGTGGGCCGGGCGCTGCCGCGGGGAATGGTCCGCTCCAGCCGGAGCGGGGCTGGGGCCGAGCTGGCGGGGTGCGTTCCCGGGTTTGCTGGGCAAGCAATTACACTCGTCTGCCCCGCCACACACTTGCTCAGGGCTTTCATTGGCCATTATATCCCGATAAACGCATTCCCCAAAATGTGATTTTGTTCGGGAAGTTGTGAGCACTTGAACCCGCTACGCCGTGAGCCAATGGAAAGGATGCGACCCTTCTGCCTGTGTGCTCTGATGGCATCGGGATCGCACCGTCCACCTGCTCTGCTTGAGAACGACACATCTGTGAAACATTCCATCACCTCAGCATTCAGCTGGCTCAATTCGTTTGTCTAATCAAAACACACAAGACTACTACACTTCTAACATTAAAGAATAGCCCAAAAAATCATTGAAGGCAAGTGTGGTGATGATAAAGGTAGTGTACTGGCCCACTTTCATTATTTCCTTATTGTGATACAAAGTATATTCAAAAAATAGCATAAATGGTTAAAAATAGCAGAAGACTATAAAATCAGATGTCAACCTATTGAATCAGTGTAGATTTACACTTTGGAAATACTATTTGAAGACCAAAGGCATAATCCAAAACAAAAATTAGTGGTGAAAGCAAGATTCATGTATTTGAGTTCCACATATATAATCATCAAATAGACACCTCATTTTTTATCCTAAATGTCTCTATGGGCTTAACAGATGTTCTCTTTTGGAGCCATAGAGAACAGAAAAAGAGGGGGAAAGAAAGGGAAAACTTGACCTGGGCTACTACAGCTCTAAGAATTGTGTGCTGTTCTTTGGAAACCAGGGCAGAAATCAGAGCCCGCATTATGCTCCCAGATGCTTTTATGGTTAATTGAGAGAGCTCATTCTTTCTGGATCAGACTGCACAGACAGCAGGGATGGAAGGCAAACCAAATAAAAAGACTAGGTTCTTGGTCTGAAGGAGCTCCTGCAACATGAGGCCCATGAAAGCAGCAGCTGGAAATTAAAAATGTAATCATGGAACTGATGGAGAAACAAAAAAGATCCTCCAGTTCTTGGGCAATTACTCATGATGTACTTTTTCCTCCCACCTCTCCCAGGCACGCAAAGATTCATCAGAGAACAAATATGTTTTGAATGCAGACAGTATGACCACATTAATGCACACATTGATGAACAGCCCCTGCTCACTCCTCCAAAAACATGCACCACTGCTGCTGATAACCTCACCACATTAGCTGAAAGTGAGCAATGCCATGACTGGGATGATACTGCAAGTACATCCATCTTTGGGTTTGGTTTTTCAATAAACAAGTTCAAGAAATCTGGCTTATGGAAAATGAAGATGGAAAAATTAGTTAATATATCACAGCTGTAGTTTTAAGGTAGAAAACAGTTTAAACAAGCCTTTCAAAAGAGGTGCTCAACAGATCAAACCTCACCTCAGATCCACAACAGCTCAGTGGTAACCCTTGTACTGAGAGATAGAAAGCGTCATTGCAAAGCAGAAAAAAAAAAACAAAAAAAAACCCAAAACCAAAAAACACCTCATCGAGAATAAATCACAAAAAACATGTAGAACACACTTAGTACCATCAACCCTGAAAGAAATTACAGATTTCTTCAATAAAGTCTGAGAGGAAAAAACAGGACCATTGGGTATAATTTCAGAATACCATGGAGATGATGTCATAGCTCCCAGGGATGGAACAGCAATCAGACAAAACTTTGGCCCTGAGAATTGAGAGTAAAATCAGTGGCTGACTGTCACATACATACCCAGTGCTTTGAGAAATCACAGTCATAAGCATCTACGTTCACCAGAGAAAATACACAGGTCCTGAAACAGCACTGTTGGGTGGAAAGGAATAGGCATAAAGAGGAGAGAGCATCCAAGAGGAATCCTAAGAGGCATTTTGTTATCAAAATGTACAAGTAAACAGTAGCAGGGAAGAATGAAAAGAATTGGTGAAAGAACTCTGTAAATATGCAACAGTGAAGGGAAAGGAAATAGCTGGCAAAGACAGGTTTCTAAAGTAGGAGGAAAATGGGTTGAGAGAACTGTGATATAAACACAGCTCATACCTGTAAGTGCAAGCCCAGACTTGGACTAGAAATTTATGCATTTTCTTGTCATTTTCCATGGTTTCTTGAAGGCTAATTTCAATTTTAGACTGCAAGCTTTGTCCCCAGAGAGAAAACAGAGCTGAAAGCTACCCAAAACACTGCTTTTGAAAGTGACAGATGTGGTCAAGACATCTACCCCCAGAGGCTTCACTCGGACATTGGCTGATGGAAAGGAAAATGCTTGTGAAACTCCAGAGCTGAGCTGAGCCAGCTGTGCAGTGCCCAGGGGCTCTGTCTTGCCCTGCCCTCACAGACACTTGGGTTAGAAATGCTGCTTTTGTGCACAAATACCAACTTCAAGGCTTGAACTGGCAGCTGGTGCTTAGCAGGGTCTTCAGCTCTCCTGATGCCTCTGCAAGCTGCGTCAGTACTGTATTGCTGGTATAGCATCTGCAGCACTTAAATATCTGAGCTCCTAAGCTGAAACTTACCCTCAAACCAAAATAATTTTAAAGAATAACATAGGCAGTGTGTAATGAAATGTCCAAGCATGCCTGTTACTCTACCGAGGTTAACTCCTGAAGCAATTCCTACAGATGTCCCAAGAAACAGGCTCACATTCTTGCTGTTGTCGCTATTTGTTCCTTTGACTTTTGACTTTATTGAGCCTTTTTCCCTTTCCTCTGCAAGAGGCTATTTCTTCATAAGAAATGAATCCGTTTTGTTAAGTAGGCATGGAGGAGGGCAGAGTTTTAGTTGTGAGGCTTTGAACGTGGGAGCCCAAGGAGTCTTTTTGTCCTAAAACTATAGCAGTAGTGAGGAAAACAAGAATGGGAGCAACAGCAAGCAGTCCTCACTTCCAAAAGCAACGGTGAAAAGTGATTTTTCCAATCTCATAATCAGTTACCAAATATTTTTTTTCAGCCCCTGTGCATTTTCAACAGCTCAGCAATAATATCTCAAATTCAGCTGACAAGTATTTGGGCAAAATTCTACAGGATCTCTGCAGAAGACAACGGCTTCCTGAATTGTTTCTAATCTGATTCTTTCAGTAGCTCTTCCTAGATATTGAGAGAGTTTTTTTAAGGTCTCAGTAACTCCCGGTCTGTATCTGCCCATCCGTACCTCCTTTTCGCTGTCTCCTAATTGTCTGTAGGAAATTATCATGGGGTTAGAAACTTCCATCTTCCCCATAGCCCCACCAATTTTATATTTCAAAATGCATGTAACTGCTGCCACGTGTAATGGAAACAAAGATAGTTCATTGCAGTACCAGCCCACCACTGCAGTCAAAGGGAGGGAGGTCCTGTAACAGAAAGCCTTCTAAACCACAGAAACTTCTTATGAGACCGTTTTCACATCCTCTAACTACTCTTCATCTCACTGGCTTTAAAAAAAACACCAGTCTGTGCAAAAGAAAAAGCAGTTGCTGTGCTTTTCCTCTCCTTGAACTCATCTCACCTTGCATTTAGGCCTCAAAAGCCATTCCTTTTTTCTGGAGCCCCACTAGAATATCTTTTCCACAAATGCTAACATGGAGAAGTGTTGGCCACATGAACTTCCTTCCCTAGCCTTGTAACACTGAAATTATTCATTATACAGTAATTAAAACAAAAGAAAAATAACAAGATTGGTCTTTGGAAAGCCACAGACAGAAGAGATTTTCAACAATTCCCCAGCAGCAGTATTCCAAGAATAAAAGAAAATCATCGTGCATGGGGTCCAAGTCCCTTACCTCAATAAAGATCATAGTTTTCTAACTGATCATAAAATTTTGTCTGGGCAAAATCAGATATTCCCCATGTATTTTCAATAGCAGCAGTCATTAGTTATTTGTTATAAAGAACAAATTAATGCCTTCCCTATTCTAACTTTTCCTCTCAAATATCTTTCTTGTTGCATAAATTTTGTCCTCTCTGTGTGCTACAGCAGTAATTCCATAGCTGTGATTTCACTGCCTGGGTCAAGTGGATATAAACTGTAAAATTAAATAAAAGGGATTTTTTTGTTTTATCATGGATCTAAGTTATTAATCGAAGTAGTTACATGAGTTCATTTTTGAGACTGGGTTAGTAAAAGACCTTTGAGATAGTAAACCATACCAATTTTTCCAGTTAAATTATTTACCTTGTATAATTTCTAAAATGAAAATTCTAGTTTTGGATTATAAAATGAACACATATAGTATTTTACATGACTTAGGGGTAGCTGAAAATAGATGTTTGCTATTATAGAATAATACTAATAGAAATTGACATTCCAAATTAACAAAAAAATTAAAAATCCCTTGTCAGTCATAGGAAAAAACCTTCAGCCATATTTCATTTAGATGCCTGAAATTGTTTAAATTTAACCACAAGACAATGAAACACTAGAATTAAACTAGAATTAATTTTTCTTCTTTTTCAAAAAACCATCAGTATGGATGTGAAAGTCCATCTGGCAATAATATGGCAGTAAAATGTGCATCACATTGTCTGAGTTAGTATGTGTGTGCAAGCCTGTAATAAGGCTTCTTAAGTACTTCAACCCTAATAAGAACTCTTCCATAGACAATTTATTTCCAAAGAATCAGGCTAAATGGCACTGAAATTCTAGTCTCGCTGTCTGAAATTAGTTTCTCTTTGGTTGCCTCCCTTTAATTTACCCTCAGCTTCAATCAGAACATTTCTTTGAGTTGCTGCCCCAGTGTTGTTATTATGGGTGTGATCCAGTCATGGCCAAGAGGTGCCGAGTGCTCCTCAGGGCTGCTGAGCCCCACGGATTTCCACTGAGGATGTTCAGCACCTTTCACTATGGAGCACTGGAGTAGACTTTTGGGCTACAGTCATGGTTTCTTTCCCAAACCACCCAATCAGAAATTACTTCATTTCATTCACTCATTTATAATTATAGCTATAAACAGCCCATATGAGCAAAAGATTAATAGGGCTAGCAAGCATTTCCAGGGTATAATCGGCTGTCATCCCATAATTACTCAAAGACATTGAACGAGTGGCTTTGAAATTGCAAGGAGAGTTGCATTCTTTTACTGAGATGGGAGCAGCAAAACATGAGTACCCGTGAAAAGCCGTGCTAAGTTTTCCTCTGTGGTCCATCCTTTAGCATTTAGGACATGGTTGCTCCAGCCTCAAGGGCCTATCCTGTGCTACAGAAGTCAGTGAGCATCATAAGAGTATTAATCCTGCTGATCTGGCCCTAAACCAGATGCATTAGATTTCTGTTTCTGCTTTTGGTGGGCACAAAGGTTTGATCCTCATTTTTCACTTCTGTTGCATTCATTTTTATGTGATTTATATAGGCAAAGAAACTGAGAATTAAATCCTGCAGAGTAATCCCTGCTGATCACAGTTGATCTTGTAAAGATTTCACTCCCATCATCCAATACACTATAAAATGCTTCCCAGAGCCTCAAACGAGAGGTGTTGAAATGCAAAATTAATCAACATGACTAATTTAAAGTGTTGCTTTTGTTATAGTAGAGGATGCAGAAAAGAATATAATAGAAAAGAAAGCAACACTCAAGAAAGCTGGCAAAAAGAAAAATAATTTTAAACATTTGCTGTGTGGGATTAATAGAAACTAGTAGAAAAATGCCTTTAAGAAATTTTCTGGAGCTGGGAATTTTCTGGAGCTGCCTGTTAACAACCCATCATTGTAAAAGTGTTCCTCTGAAGTAAGCCTGTGGTATCAAGCAGGCTGAAGTGTGTCACACATGTGTGACCAATAGGGGAGGGGAGCTCACGAGTGTTTTACAATAGTTCCCCTAAAGTCATCTATTTCTGTGATTTCAGAAGACCAGTGGAGATTTCTAGAGTGGCAATTTGGGAAAACCGCTGGAGCAGAGAAGCATGTCCCACAAGTATTCCCCTATGGGAAGACTTCAGATTTCATACTCTCTGTTACTGAAATGGTTTTGGTCAAAATTTCTTTTCCTTCCCCTGGTCTGGGAGTTTTATGTCTGTTGTGTCTATCCACAATGATCTCATTCTCTCCAGCTGACTTGTTTAAGGCAAATAGAAACTGCTGTCCTAATTTTGACAGGTAGGTTTTTTTAGTAATTTAGTTTGATTTATAACAAAATTGCCATTAAATTAGTCTTATTCCTACTTCCTGTATGATCTAAATGAGGAATCCCACATGGCCCCTAAACAACTTCTGGCAGTGTTTTTAGAGCACTGGATTCAAGAGAGAAAGAAAGGAGATGGTCTGGCCATTATTCTGCCACTGCAAAGACCCTTTCACAGAGCCTTCCAGCTTCCACTTTTGAGCATGCAGTGTTCGAAAGAGCAGCCTCGGGAAAGGTGAGGGAAAGCTAAGAACCACAGATTTTTCTTAATTTAGTGGTTGGTCAAAATATTACGTGGCTTTTCAATATCCAACTATTTTGCCTCTTGACAAAAAAACCTTTTACAGGGGAAAAAAGGTGGCAGCCAATATAAACAAGGAAAGTAAAAATAGCATATTTAAGTGAACAGTTAAATACAGTTACCAGGAAAGCTGGGGTTGTGAGCGGTGTCCCTGGCACAAGCAAGGAAGCAAGAAAATCTCATGACTCAACCAGCAGGAGAATGTGCTTTCAAACTTAGAAACATTTAGGAGCTTTACACCTTTGAGGGTTTTTTCTCATCCTCTTCTCCCATCTTGCATTGTGTGTGTACATAGTTTTATTTGGTAAAAGGGGATATGAAGGGATGTTAGGTTCAGGTCACTACTAGAAAACTTTCTCTGCAGAGCAGGAGTCACAGTTGTTAACCCACACCAGTGGCTGGTAGGGCAAGTGTGAGAGCAAAACAGATTCAGACCTTTAACACTAAAATGGCCAGGAGTTACTGAAGGAATGAAAACGTTTTAGGTTACAGGCTGTGTACTATGAAAGGGAAATACATCCAGTCTGAATGCTTCTTCTCAATTGTATTTTTTAGCCCAGTGAGCAAAAGCAGACATCCTTTTTTTAAGGCTGGGAGCTCGTCTGTTCTCAGGTTACAAGGAAAGGGGCACAGAAGAGGAAAACTGTGAATAGCAGCATAGTTTTGATGAATGTTATCCACTTTGTGTTCAAGACAACTCACCTGTCTACTGTTCATTGAAAGACTGAAATACATTGAGAACTTCAAACAGAACCTCAAGAAAAACTATTTTCAAAAGATTTTAAAATTTAATTATTTTTTAGCACATCACTCAACAGAAGCCAGGAGGATGGCTACTTTGAATTCAGAGACTGCAATTTGTGCTTATTTAGTTTGGATGCTCAGGAAGATGAAGTCTCTAACTAAAATAATTCTGATGACTAGTCAAGGTTGGCAATACCTAACGTGGGCAGTACATTTGGTCTTGTAGTCTGGGCTTTAGGAGGGTAGTTTCAGAGATGATCCAGCTGCTTCACTTCCAGATAATCCAAAGCCTATACTGTTCAAGGCAGCATACAGATTGATTGTGCGTGAGGGTATGTGATGGAAAGAAATTCCTTTCTATTTAAAGAAAACTAAACAAACTTACTTTGTGTATTGGAAGAAGGCGGCAATATCCTCCAGAGTGGGGAGAAAATTGTGATGGATAAATAGCAGGAGTCACCAGTAGCCCTGCAGTGCCCCAGCACTCTGAATGGCTGTTCATAAAATTCCAGGCAGAATTAATAAAGTGGCCAAAATTGCATGTAAACTAAATATCACATGCTGATGAACGTGGGTCCCTGTCTTCTTCTGCTTTTCCCTCTTCCTCAGGCTTTCTTCACTCCATCAAGACGTTATGTACAGTATATAATGCTGTAGCCAAAATTGCTTTTGTAGGGTTTAGAAGATTGAAAATTACAGTACTCAGCCTAACAATATCCTCAGATAAACTGTGCAGGCAGCCTCTATTCCAGGGTACCTAAAGGAGGAGGGGCACAGAGCACACATCCCCAGGAGGCTCCTACTAAACGGCCAGGAAAAAGCCAAATTGTTGGCATAGCAGAGAAAGGGAGTAGACACAAATTCCCTTTCCTTGCATGCCTGTACCAATGTAAGGCTGTACTTGCCTTTGAGACATTTGCACAGCAACAATGTCCTTTGATATAGCCAGAATGAAATAAGGAAAAACCTATGGTCCCTATATCTAACTCTGGCAGGCAGCTATCTAGCAAATTATCACCTCTGCCAAACCCTTACATACAGGAAAGTCTTATTAATGTGGCTGTCCCATTGTGCTTACATTCTGCCTGTTACAATTTAGAATGTAGCTGAAAACATGACTACAGAACTGACTGTGGCTCAGCTGTAATGCTCCCCACATGTAGTGGGAATATTGGTTATTACTTACATTCATGTTCCTAGAGTGGGATTTGTACATGTGATTCAGGAAAAGACAAGTCAGTAATACCACTCTTGTTACTCTGCTTGGAAAAGCTATGTAAACATTTGTGTTAAGCTACTAAATTCTTCCTAACCAGAGATATTTGATATAAATTATAAACAAAAAAATACCTTTACATCAGTTATTGTCATATTACTTCCCTTTCATTTATCCTCATTTTCAAGATGCTTCTTGACAGAAGTTTTTCCAAGATGAAAAGTATTTAGTAAGCATCTTTCCTCAGCAGGAACATTAAGTAATCCTAGTAGATTATTAATTAGATTTTATTATTGTTATCAGTCTGGTAAATATGGTGTTGTTTGACTCCAGAGAAGGGTCAGACACATTGTGCACAGTATTGTGGTGACAACCTGCAAAAGCCTACTGAGGACCACCTAGGCTAGCAGGAGACTAGCAACCTGAATGATGATGTTGAGACTGTTATTAAATATTTATGGAGCCATCAGGACTCCTCAAATCACTATATAAAGCTATTGTGAGGTATTATTACTGCCACAGGCTATTCACATAACCCAGTTTAAAGGTTCACCCCCCAAGATGTAATAGTGGTAACCTCACCAGCTTTCCAGTCTAAAGAATAGAAATCATTTGCTTCCAAAACAAGATAAAATCTTTAAATTAGACCATGCTCAAAGTCACTACCAAAGCCAGGGAGAGCGCTATAACACAATTTCCAAAGCATGACAAAGACAATATAAAGGCAGAAAAAAAATCCCCTTTAAATCACAGATATTCAAGAAAATTCATACACTGCTAAAGTCAGGCTTCTGCAAAATCTCAGTGGCAACCTCTTTCTGTTCTTGATACCTCGTGTCTTTTTCCAAATCAGTATCAGAAAGAATGAAGATTCTTGTTTTCTTAGTAAGAGTAGCACATTTAATCCTGTGCTTATCTTCCTTCTACTGTTCATGAGCAGCCCAGATTGCTGTTTATCAATATACATTTGTTCTATCGAGTTATTACAAATAATTCTCTAGTTCTCAAACATAATTCTAGCTTTTTATTCCCCCGTGCTCTAGGATTGTAACTGAGACAGCTGATTATGTAGCTGAATATAAACTTCCATAAACAGATGCTGTGAATTGGAACTCAACTGCACGTAGGCCATCCACACACTTTTTCCACTCTGACTCTTTCTCCCTGCATCCAATTGGAGAAGATGTTTTGGCTGTAACTCCCCTGTAGCTTATTCCACGTCAGACCAATGACTGACTGGAGTGAGGAAAAGCTACTGGTTAAGTGGCTATGGTTTTCAGTCAGCACTCCAAGAGTCTCAGGTGAGATGCACTCATTTTCTCTTCTGAAAGGGATCGGCCCTCTCCAGTCGACTTTCAAAGCCTTGGAGCTCTGTTTGTGGAGCCTGTCCTCTTCACCTCTCCAAAGACAGGGAACAATCAAAACTTTACTGGCTGTGTTTGCTTTTCATATAGTGCAGACAGGGGATATTAGGCAGGAATTTGCTTTGCAATCACCGTTTATATCATTTACTCTTGTTCTTTTCATCCCAGAGAAAGCCTAACCTTTTTCCCATGGAATTTCTGTTAAGTGAGTCACAGAAGTCAACTGCTGCCCAGGCACTCACAGGAAAGAAGGATTTGCATTTTATGTGTGTTTTTAGGAACACTCTCCTGTCACACCATTCATCTCAATGACTAAATTAGGTCATTCGTTTGCTTTTTCCCTCTTTGTATTGTAGAGGAGAACAGACGTGATTTATCAGTCTGTCATTATGGAGAAGGCTTCATTCTGAATTTGTCCATTCACTTCTAACTCCATGCAAACTTCAGCCTGTGATTCCCATCACTTTGGGGCTCCATAACCAGAGAGCATGACTGGGCAAAGACTTTGATATTTTGATGATTAAATATTTATAAAACACCTAGTTTAGATGGTGGGTGGATGAGAGCAATGAAGCAACATTTCTGTATAATGTGGTCTTCCCATAACCCACTGGAAAATATCTGGCAGTAAGCAAAGATTCAGAAAGCAGGTACTAGCAAATATGCTCTGCTTCTCCATGTGTGCTGTGCCTGAGGTACCTGTTGATGACAGGGCCCTGGGGGAGAGCAGATGTCACTGGCAGTGGGACCTACAGACCCTCTGCACAACACCTGGGTTCTCCTGCACTGCCCAGGCCGTGCCCTATAGCAGTGCTATAGGGGACCCTGTGCCTTTCCAGTGGAGACAGAGGAAGGGAATACTACTCTCAAGGAGACGATTCCTGCAAATGCTTTCCAGACTTCTACAGATTTTAAATTTATAGAATAAATTCTTAATCTTGCACTAAAACTCATTTGGGAGTTGCATATATAAACTTTTAAACCAAAGTAATCTTTTGCACTTCTGATCTGCTCCATTATTAGCATGGAAATGATGGGACTTGGAAGAAACTGAGTTACTGCTCCACAATTACAGAAGTCTCTAACAAACAGGGCACTAACTAAATCTAATATAATCATTAGTTCAGGTATCATTATTTAGAAAATTCCATCATAGATGAAAATACAAAAACTTTAAACATACATTTGCTAATTAACAGTAGCGTCTTCATTGTTCCACCTGGCTGCTTTTTTTTTCTTTCTTTTGGGAGAAAAAATTTATAGTTCTTATATTTTAACATGAGAAGAGACACTTGATCAGGTGTTCTGACCAGAATGTCACACTCACTGCATTTCTCTTATATACACTCATATTAGAGCCAAAAAAGAACATGTGTTAGATTAAAACATTTTGGTCCTCAGCAGAGTAAACTGTTGATGCCATACTGACAGCCTGTTAACAGCCATCAGCTATTAGTGGAATTGCCATGGGAGTTTGTAGGAAGGCATTTGCAAATGCTTTATCAATACAGATTTACCTCAGCAGCAAAAGGACAGACAGCATCACTTGTTGCAGCCTGGGTGGAAATGCCTTATTCTTCCTCCTGGATGAAGAAAAAGCACCTGAATCAAAATGAATTGTAGGGATGCAGCTCAGGAGCTATCTGGGGCAGAAGGCAACAGTCTCAGGGAAGGAAAAAAGCTTCAGGAACTGCAACAGTTTTCCAATTTCTACCTGTAATCAGGTAGCACACCTCCAAGGAAAGCTCTCATCATGCTCTTTTGTTCAGTCTCTCCAGACTACAATTTGATTACGCTGAGATTTCAAGCCCTGATATTTTTAGCATCCTTATCTGATTTTTCCCTTTGTCGGCAGGTATATTTGGATTTTTAAATAGTCAAATTCTAATCGTAAATGTAGATTAGTGAAAAATCCCCAAAACTGTACCTGGATAGAAATACTGCTGTGGCTGGATCCAAGCTGGGATGGAGAGATTTATCAGTGCTGTTAGGTGCCCTCTGGACCAGGTAGTTCATTGCTTTGCCCACCTTGGCTCAAAGAATTTTGAAGTCTAACATGTTTTACAGGTATTTACACCTCTTTACCTCTTTCTGAAAAGATAAAAACTTAATTTGTGCATACTTCTGTCTGCAAATTTGTCTTGAGTTTATCTCATAGTGAGAGCTTTGGCTAAATTTCACCACATAATTACTTATGCACAAAGCCCCAGGAAAAACAATTTGCTGTAAAGATTTCATATTTGCAGCTTAAGAGGCACAGATTAGCGGGTGTTTTACTCTGGCATCACATTGCAATAGCTTCCTTAGAGCATGCATAACCATTGATATTTTTTAGATTTACTTTTCATTCCTTTTCATTAATATGCAATTTTGCACAAATATTTCCTTCAGCTAGGCATATTGCTTACAAAGTTGAACACCATAAATGGAGCACAGTACACAAAAAATTAGTTGATTTATTCAACAGATTTTGCCTCCCTCTGTCTTGCTCTCTTCTCTACCACTACCACATTAACTAATTAACTTTTCCTTTTTTTTCTTTTTTTTACCCCTATGTTCTGCAACACATGGATAAGTTCTTGTTCATTTCAATGACTGGCTTTAATTCTTCATGCATTTTAATATTAGCCTAGCACCTCTAATAGCCCTTCCAAAGTTTGTTCAGTGGAAAGGACAGGGCACAGTGAACCCTTGTCTGTGTTGAAAAACTTTGCTTGTATTTCTTTTCTGTCCCAGTCTGGCACCAAGCAGAATACAGGCATAAACAGTGTCGGCAAGCTCAGCCTCAGTCTGCTGAAAAGACCTATATTTTCCACAAGCCACAAATTCTGCTCTCAGAAAAATGAGACAATAAAGCAGTGTGCCTCGGTTCCCTCATACAGCCACATGCAGTGGGATCAAAAAGAAAGTTTTATACCAGCTAAAAAGCAAGATTGGCTGCAGAAGCAAGGGAAGACAGGATTTAGGTGCTAATGTGTAGGTCTTTGGCAAACATACAAACCCTTGCAGTATTAGCATTCATTTTGTTCAAATTCCCCAGGGCAAGTGTTTGTCCGTGTAGTTATGCCTGGCTGGAGAGAGCCACAGTAAGACCAGGAGCCTGAACTTGAGCTTAAATATTGGCTGAACTTGGGAAAGATCATAAAGAACTGAATGAACAACTTACAGCATGTAAAGACTGCTGGAGGGAGCTCCTTGATGATGTACATGACAGCTCAGTTGTACAGCAGGGTATAACTAAACAGAAAGCTGACCAGCACAAAGAGATGTTTGTGCAAGGTCAGATACCGTGGGAGGTTGTGGTGTTCAAATTGTGCCAAAAAAATCCCCACATTCAGGAGGGACTGTACACTTACACAAGAGGGACTAACTCAGAGAAGGAACCTGCAGCCAGGACCTCAGGTAGAAAACACCATTGTACTGATGTGCTGCTCATACATAATACCAGCAAAATGCCACTGTAAACCGCAAAGTCAAGGCAGCCCCAAAGTCTTCAGTGTCTTCAGGGTCAAAACATATGACTGGGTCATTGAAATTAGCAAGTTACCTTTTGTTTATACTTCTCTTCTTATGAATATCTTTAATTATAACCTTCAGCACAAACCTCAGTTAGCCTGGGAGTTTCCACACAGCGTTTGCTGCCCACAGCTCGCTCCTGGTGCTCCTGCCAGCTCACTGAATCACCATGGTGCCAGCACTGACTCCCAGCTTCACAGGCAGTGCCATGGCAGCCCTGCAGTATTTGAACGCTTACATTTGAAACACACCTTTGTCCATGCTCCTTGAAGTTGTGATGTAGAGTTGCATGGGAATTTTGCTGTAGCTGAACATCTCCATGTCACTCACTGTCTGTAGCACATGAGTCAAGGAACTGGAGGCTCCTGACCAGTGCTACTTGCGCTGTGCTAGCCCAGTCCCCCATTTAATTTTTGGCATGCATTTGCCCTCAGGGACTGACGGTGCTTGTGCATCAGGGGCGGGGACAGCAGGAGCTGCGAGGTGCCTGTGCACACAGCTCTGTGCTTGCTGCTCAGCCTCCAACCAGTGTCTGTTTGCTCCCTGGAAAAGGCAAGCAACAAAGGAGAAGAAATATTGACTCCCTCAGATGCTACCAGCTGCCCTGGTTCAATAACTAGGTCAGCTAAAGGTTAAACCAGCTGAGGCATAAGGAGCAAGTTTAAATTTAACAAAAAAAAAAAAAAAAAAAAA
>VZTJ01005902.1:1293332-1379687 GCA_013397795.1 Orthonyx spaldingii
AAAAAAAAAAAAAAAGAAAGAAAAAGGTGAAAAACACAACCAACACCGGTGGGGAAGCCTGAAACAGATTCCCAGGCCTGCCTGGCACAGCTCTCCTGTCCTTCACCCTCTCCTCCACTGCCCTGCAATGCTGGCAGTCCACGTCACAGCCATGCACACTGAAGCCATCTCTTGTCTAGGGGGCTAAATGCACCTTAGACATAAAGCAGTGACATTAAACTAGCAATGAAATTGTTTGCTTTGGTGTACCCTGCTGTGATATATTCATAGTTTTTTGCTTTATATAGTAAATTGTGTCAGAAATCATAGCCAATTCCAAATTATACCATTTACCAAGCCTCATGCAACTTTAAGGATATTACACAGTATTTTGTCTAAGTATTTTAAATCAATCATGGTTTAACATGCACATGCACATTTTTTAATTTTCCTAGTGGTGTGTAATTGCATTTGAAGCTTAGGATTTTGCCGCTTTGGTGGGAAAGACACATCTAGCTTTCCACACTCATGTGGGGAATATATACTTTGGAGATAGTGTAATCTGAAATTCCTCCACTGAGAAAATCGGGATGACATCTAAGGAAACCGCCTGTGGATTTCAGAGCCAGGTTTAAGCAGTGAAAAGATAATTTCTGTGCTAACACTGCCACCCATCGAAAAATAGGAGGCACAGTCACCATATGTGCCTGTTTTCATCTCTTCCTCTTCAGTATGCTACAATGTTTTCAGGGATATTTTCTCCTCACTGCTGTCTTTAATAATATAATGTTATCAGGTAAAAATTGTAAATAAACTAAACTTAAGTGGTAGGTCAAATATAGCTATAAACCAGAAGATAAATTCTCTCCAGAACAAAATCAGTAATGTACAGAAGTCTCCCTGTGAATGGTGGCACGGAGCTATTAATCCCCCAGCACATAAACATAGCATGTATAAACATATATATCATGAAAATACATGTAGAGCCCTGATCCAGCCCAGCAGAATTCTCCACCAGCTGGGCTCTTCCCTCCACCCTGGGAGAGCTGCACTTTTCTTTTGTTAGAGAGAGAATCTCCCTCTGATCTCTTGCTATTTTCTCTGAGGTTCTTATACTTATCTCCTGCCTCACTAATGTTAAGATCAAACCACATGATTGCTTTTTGCTTGACATAACTTCTTCACCTTGTGGTGGAGTGGTGGTTTCCCCTTCCTGCAACCCATAGCTGTTCCCTTGCCCTATGAGAGGTTCCCTTATCTTCAAGTTTCTCTTATTCCATAACTTCTTCCCTGAATGATGCTTTTAGCTTTACCATTTCCTCTCACAAATTATTAACATCCATATCATGCAATAACCATTAGCAGTGAAACACTTGAATCGTGCAATTTTATAAAAAATTCCCTTGAACAAAGATTTGATTTTATTACCCCTTGCATTTCCCAAGAGTTACCCCTGCACCTACAGTAAATGGAGTTAAATTTAGTTTAGGAAAAACAGTTACTTTCTCCTTCCCTGACTTACCTTTTGCTGTGCAGTCCTGCTGCCACTGTCAGCTTCTGGTGAAAGTTACTCTTTTTAGTAAAACCAGCATGAGGTATATGAGGGATGTATGGGCTGTCCTTGGGTCAACAAAAAGATCCAAGGAGACCTTTTAATTAACTTTAATGTTTTTATATGAAAAATGCACATATGAACTAAACATATGCAAATATGAACTAAAATGTTTTTAAAAGGCAAACTGTTACACAATGCACTTTAAAACTATGCTCCTTCTCTGTTCCAGTTAGCAAGGTTATTAGCAAAACCCCAATCTTGCTTTATGACTAAAGGAGTAAATCACTTTTTTTTAACATTTATAACTTTGCTTTCTGGAAAGTGGAATTAATTTTTTTTTTTTACTGAGAAACATCATATAAATTATGTTTTTGTGGGCTTTATAGACCCTAGGGTTTTATTAAGCAGTTGCATCTCCTGTGCAGCTGGAGATGAAAAACATACCAGGATGGCACAGATGGAAAGGTCATCAACAGAACTCAAGAAATCCATCTGCAAATCTCACTCTGTAAAGGTTTTATGTAACAGCTCAATCTCACTGCGATGCTATTGAATAATAGGCAGCATGCTGGAAGTCTTCTAAAGCTTTACAAAGCCTGGATTTATGGAGAGAGGGTTGAATCATTATATTGCTTATTGTCTGAAGGATGAAGAGTGGAGAGTTCTAGAGTCTGGTGATTTATTAAATATGGATGCTGTTATGATTCTTTCAAAATGAAAAAAAGACAGCTCAAAGAATGATTTATTCTTGATTTAACACAATTTTGAAAATCAGCAAGTCTCCAGGAGTTCTTGAAAAATTTAAGGACTAACTATTTTCAATTAAATGGCATCAGAAAAATCGTGAGATTACAAAGGCAATAAGATATTGTTTGGTTAACTAAAGAGTTACCTCATGACAGCTTTAGTTAGGACTTCCCATGCAGTATTTTTACCTTCATGAGAGAGTGTGAACTGTTTCACAAGGCAAAAATTTATGAGCTGTGTAACCAGTATCAGAGTTATCCAGTTACCCAACTGATGGAAAGTTCCTCCAGTCCAGAGCTCTCTCTGTTGTTTTATGATCTGAGTTTGCAGAACTTCTTTCCAGTTCTTACCACAATTCTGGCAAATCTAAGATGCTTAGCTTCCACTTCTTACTCTTTAGCTGGATTCACTTATTCTCTCAGGTTGTCTAAATTTTCACCTTATTTACTAATTTTGCTAAATACGTGATAAAGGAATAAAGCGCAGTAATTTGACCACTAAACTTGAGCAGAACAAAATCAAAAAATCTAAATGGGCAACAGCACAACTTACACAACTTCACTGTTTTCATTATATTTGATAAAACTGTTTGTAAAGCAAGATTGCTTTGATTACGCTTCACACCATTGTTACTGCTTGCAACTGAAATTCTCCTTAAGATACAAGAGTTGCAACATTTTTTTCCTACATATCTTTATGTGAAGTTGATCATTCTTAACCACTTGTATTCTTCTCCCAATCTTCCCTTACTCTTCTGCAGAGATGTACATTAATTTTACTATGTAATTTTGTATGCAAGGTTATTGAGACAATAGTGCTTCCAGGTCTTAGGGTAAATACCTAAGAAAAAAACTTGAACAAAAAATTTTTAATTACTTGGAGGAATGAAAACTAAGTCTCCTTGTTATGTCCAATTAACCTAACCTTCTAATACCTCACTTAAATTTGCATATATTCCCCAGTTTATTGTCAGTGGATGAATTTATAATACAAGATCCTTCTCACCAAACACAGAGGTATCCCTGTTTTGTCTATTTGCAAAATATTATTCCATCCATTCCTCAAACAGCCACAGACTTCACTCTAATGCAAACTCTAAATTTAAATTCTATGCAGCGCCTGCCATGGAAGTAAAATAGACATTGTCGAATATCTCCCAAACAATGTTTATGGAATATTTGAGTAACTACTGAAGTGTAGTTATCAAATGTGCTTGAGCCTGGGACTTCAGAGCTAGAGGCAGAACTGAAGCTGTGTGCCACCTCTTGCAGGAAAAATAATAATGATGGACTTAGCCACATGAAGCCCTAGAGGACAGGTCTGGTCCCGGGTCTTTTATTTTGGTTTCTAATACATTCAGCTTCTACTCCTAACTCAAGCAATCAGAAACTTTTAGCAGATTTTAGCAAGATTGGATTTCTGATATCTCATTAATAGCTGGTCAATAAGCACAAGATATTTTCAAAATAATAATATTAAGTTAATTCCCTAAGAAGAGTGCTGATGAATCAAAAATGCACCTCCAGCAATTCCATATACAAGGAACTTTAGCAGCAGAAAAAAACCTATACAATAACATACAATTTAAATATACTTTCAGAACAGTCTGGACTGTTGTCCCAACTTAGCACAATTCTTCCAACATCAAAGATAATCCAGGTACACAGCAGCAATGGCATTTCTCTTTTCCTCTGCTTTTTGACTGGCCAGGAAGAACCAATAAATTGAAAATACTGAACTAAAGGAGTCTTTAGCAGGACCAGAATGCAACTGAAAATATTGGCAAGGACTTCTCCCCATAGCTGGATCCCAAGAACCATTCTGTGCATATGCTTGTGTGCTGGGGTAAGAAATTGCAACTTATCCATTGCTTGGACATTTAAATAAAGTTATAAATGCTAAGAAATTGACCTGCCATGTCATGTGTCTGCTTTTGAAGCGAAACTGTTCTGTGCACTCAGAACACTTGTTCTGTTTACTCTGTGCCCTCAAAACAACAGACAGACTCACAATCTGTGAAAACCATGGACTAAATGAGAAGCAAAGAGAACCAGAGAAACTGAAAAGTAACTAACTGGTTTTTCCTTGCCTCAGGTCACACTCATGCACAACGCAATTACTAAAGGATTATTAAACAGAAGCAGGCACAGAAAGTCCTGTCACCTCTACACTTCTGTTGGTGAACATACAAGCCTTAAGTTTCAAAACATCCCAAACAAGGAAATTAGGTCACATTTAGGAAGAGTCATATTTGACAACATATTCATCACCAAATGTGGTGGGTTGACCTCGGCTGGGTGCCAGGTGCCCACCAAGCTGCTCTATCCCTCCCCTTCCCAGCTGGATAGGGGAGTTACAATAAGACAGAAAACAACTTGCAGGTTGAGATAAGGCACTTTACTAAAACAAAAGCAAATGTTTGTGTGTGCACAAACAAAGAGTAAAAAAAAAAGAAAATTTTATTCTCTACTTCCCATCAGCAGGCGATGTCCAGCCCCTTCCTGGGAAGCGGGGCTTCAGCACAGAAGTGATTGCTTGGGCAGGCAAACACTGTAAAACATGAATGCACCACTTTCTTCCTGCTTTTCTTTTATATCCAAGCTGATGTCATATGGTTTGGAATGTCCCTTCGGTAAGTTTGGGTCAGCTGACCTGCTTGTTTGCCCTCCCAGGATCTTGCCCAACCCCAGCCTACTCAAGGCAGGAGGGAATGCTGGGAGACCACTGATGCTGTGCCAGCACTGCTCAGCTGTAGCCAAAATACTGCTGAGTTATCAACACCTTTCCAGCTCCCAATGCAAAGTACAGCTCTGTGAGGGCTGCTGTGGGGAAATGAACTCCAGCTCAGACAGACACAATACACCAAAGTAATAAAAATTGACAGTGATTTCAGATGGTTCTGTTAACATGCATTACCTTGCTTTGAATGTTCATATGTGATGTATTTGATAAGAAGTTGGAAACAACAGAATGTGAACACCAAAACAATCTACCAAAGAAGAATACACAGGAAAACATCAATACCTCTTTATTAGGCTTAGGTTATTATTAATATTGAATATAGAAGTAGTCTTCTTTTTTAGGAATCAAAGTATAATTATAGTAGTTATAAATAAATACTATAATTAGTTACTTTACAATTCCAGAGTTCTTTAGGAAAAAAAGGGTTGCTATACATTTCTATAAATTGCAGTATTGATCTGTACAGATAATGGGCTCTTACTTGAATACTACAAATTATTTCAGATATAAAAAAAATAATAAAAAGACAATAAAGCTTTTCGCTTACAGAAATGTAACTATAATATGTATATTTCCCATATTCTTACTGAAGCTCTGCAATTCCTTGGAAAGTTGGGGGATCCTTGTTCTTCTCCTTCTATATAAAACATCTTGATTTCATTACCAAACTCCCGCTCGCTGGTGCTTATTACCAGTATGCTCAAAAAACATGAAGTCCTAAAGGGGATAAAAAAAAGGCAAACAAAACAAATAATTCTTAAATGTGGGTGTTAGTTCAGAGATCTCCTGGCTGCATTGCAGGGTGTTCACTTTCCTCTCAGAAACCTCAAAGGGTGAGAAGAAGGTGGAGGCACATTTGCTATGCCCTCACCTCCTGGGTCTCTCAGAATGGGACACCCACAGAGACAGGAAGATGGTGAGAGACCAACATGGAAACTTTTATCACTAGCCCGAGCTATGCTTCCTTTACTCAGGTTTCTGCCCTTTGTTCAACCTGACTCATTCCATTTCATTTTACCTCATTTCTGTGTCTGAAAGCCTGGGTTGCTCACACTCACTAATGCTGCACTTGATGCACTTGGTAGCACAGGAATACCCACAACTAAACAAAAACTTGTTCATGGCCGGGGCTGTCAGAGGCTGGTGAGACCTTAACAACCTCAAGGTGCTTCACATGCCCCTTTCCTGCCCCTCTGCAGCCCGGCCAGCACAGAAGCAGTGCATGTTTTGAAATGGTACCTTGATGCAGAAGTGCACAGGTAGGTGAAAACAGGAGTGTGTTACAGCACACTGTTTTTAAAGAGGAAAGTGAGCTGCACTGCAGTATTGACAGTCTGAGCACAGCTGAGAAGTGCTCTGACAAGTTCAATGGGCTTAGCCTTCACAGTAGCCCCACCATTTGGATATTACTGCTCTGAGAGCAATTAATCCTGCCCAGGTCAGTGCTTCACATGGTTCCAAGGAGAGTCGGGAGGCAGTGGCTGCAGCATTCAGCTGTCCACCAGCCCAGCAGGCTGCTCAGGCTTTGGATGGCTCTCTTGGCTATTGCTGATCTGTATTTTTCCGGTTCCACCATCCACGTAAACTTGCTCTCCTCTGCTAATGAGTATGTAAGAAGTCTTCCCTTTTCCCTTTTTCAGTCCCACCAAATATGAAACTCTTCTTAAATACAATTAGCACTTCCAGTAGTCTAGAATAAGCTTATTGTCTAAAATAATTCTTTGTTGCCTTTTATGGTCAGTTTTATGCACAGACATTCACAAGCTGTCGCTCGAAGGAGTTCAAAATTGACTCCTTTACCAGCACAATTGGAACATGGAGATCAAAAAGTCAGTTTATATTCATGTATTAGTGAATGACAAACTTACGATAAGGAAGCAAGCACCAATCATGACAGCTTTCATTTTCACATCAAGGTCCATTGGGAACGAGATTCCAAAGTTATCTGCATCCGTAAATGCTTCCTGCACAAACCCAGTCCACTGCTTAGAAATCCTCCCAACAGCACAAGTCTCATCCACAGACTTCACCTATAGTTTAACATAAAATTTAAAAAAAGCATCATCAAACCTGTCATTCATAATATTCCCAAATCCATTTTGGAATAGATCCATTTAAACCTTCAGATTGTTATTTGAATTAATACAGTTTTTGAGTGCAAGTGTTTGTACCAAAAGGCAATCAGACTATCAGAAAATCAGTTTTATGTATTAGAGCCATGAACTTGATTCTGAATCTGACTGGGAAGTTCAATGCTTTAAGGGTGCTGGGAGAGAGCAACCACACACACATGCTCTGCCGGAAGTGGTGTCCTTCAGACAAGAGAGTGAATTAGTTTCTCCTGCTATATATCAGGAACTGCTCAAGTGAAAATTAAACAAATTACATTCTTCTGTTCAAAAGCAGAGATTAGCCATTGGCAACATTATATTTTCTAAAGTTATATCCACTCTTCTGGGTCATGTGAAAGACTAGTTCCCAAAATAAAATGATACAAATTTGCTTTAGTAACTACTTGCAGCATCATTTAAATATTACTTTGTAGACTAGTATATCTTTGATTTAATATGAATGAAAATAATGTTGCATTAATCATTATTAATTAAAAATGAAAGTTGTAACTCTTCTGTCATTTAACTGTAAATTATAGATCTAAATTATCTTACTAGTTTGTTGAATGACTATTAAATGATTATGTGGTTGTAGAAAGTCATTTTAACCCAATACAGCTGAGAATAGTATATTTTTGTTAGAGACTAACATAATAGATTCAAAAAATGTTTGCTGCTAAATATTTTAATTAAGTGATTTCTGTGCAGCTACAGGGAATCATTCTCACTGATCACTGAGGAGTGGCTTTAGGATGTCATTTCTGGCAGTCTGGTTTATCTAGAGTAATTTAGATATCTAAAGAAGTGATTTGATTACAGCAGCATTACAAGATTATGTAGTAATTACTTGATATATACTACAGTTCAGTTGACAGGTAGTAAGCCAAGTAACAAACTAATATCAATCTGAAAACAGATACATGCAAACAATTTTTACATTGCATACCTCAAAATTAACATCTTCACAACAGCTGCAGACAACACATGGGCCAATAATTTTCAGTATATCCATTTTTTTCTCGTCTTGAATGGTAAACTTTGGCAGGCAGGCATGCCAGTTCTGGACAACGTAACCAATTGTTGTTCCTGGAGGTGCCTGAACTTCCAACTGCACAGGAAAAAGAAAACGTCCAAGTGAATGTTCATGCTTCCTTATGCTTGTGAGAGAAAATCCACAGCAGCACACAAATTAAATACAACTTATTTTTCCACAACAATCTGGCCTTTCAATGCATTTTTCTGTGAGTGTTTTCAGAAGAATCCACTCAGATTGCAGACCTCTTATTCAACTTTTGCCTTCAAGAGCAATATAAAGATCAAAATCCAGCAAAAGAAAGGCAGTGAACATCCCAAAAGCATTCAGTGAAGGCATTATAGGGTGCAGCTACTACAAATGCCTCAGTAGGAGCTCTGAGTAGCCCGAGACTTAAAGTTTCAGAAGTTGCATCATTCCAGAATTATGTTAATATTAAAAAACCCTCATGACCTCCTGTGTTGAATGTTACTATAGCTTTCATAGTTCTAAAATGAAAACTCTAGTTGTTATTTTATGAAAGCCATCGCCTTACTCTTCCATTCCAAATCCATCCCCAGTGCAGATTTCAGCACCAGCCACAATTTTCCTGACATGCTGTTCAATCAGATTTTTCATTACCACATCCAGAATTGGCCAGTGAGTCCAAGAGTTGCAGCACATTTGCTTCTTCCCAGACCAAGGACCCCACACACAAATCTCACAGATCTCTCTCCCCACACCTTACTGGCAAATCCTGACTCGTTTCACCTCACCTCCTGATTCAAGACAACCCCACCTTAAAACCACACAGGAGGTCTGGGTTCCATGACAAGGAAGGAAGCAAGAGGCAGCAACTCACCTCCTGTAAACAGCAGGGGTAGCAGCAGGAGGAACATCGCAGAGGTCTCTGCAGCGTTATCACCTCGTGGCCCAGGTTATCCACAATCCGGATGGTGAAGGGCCGTGATGGCCCGCAGCAATTCCTGGTACAGAAGTCATTTTCCTCTGCTGCAAAGTACACCCTTTGCCCCAGTGCATTCTTGAGTTCGTATTTGTTGTTTGTTTCAAAGCCAGTCACAACTGAAAAATAGGAGTAGAACTGCTAAATTCCTGAGGAGTGTCTGGTCAGACATTCCCTGCTAACTCTGCAGCTGCCCTTTGGGAAGGCAAGCCTCGCTCAAAGACTGCCAGAGGCAGCTATTGGCAAAGAGAAATGATAGGAAAGGACCTTCAAGCAGCAAAGCCTGACAGAGAAGTTCAGAGAGAAGAAGCCACCGTGAACAAGGATACACGGAAAGAGCACGGAGATTCCCAGTGTCCCCCCATGGCCACAGACACCCACTGCCTGAGCAAGCACCACCACCAGCAATAACACAATAGGGAAGTTCTCAGGGAAGAATTGAATGGATGAGTTAAAGAGAGTTGTGAATTTGGGGGTGAAGCCAGAAAAGGGCACAAATACGTTCAGAATAAGAAAGCCACCAAAAAAAACCCCTCAGCCGAGATTTACAGCAGTACACATCAAAAGCATCAAGAGCTAGGACAGAAATGTTAATTAATTTCTATAACAAATTAAAGCACTCTTAAGTTTTAGAAAGAACTGGAAAGAAAAATGCAGCAACAACACTAGGTGTCACCTGGGATGTATGGTTCATTTTATTTCTTCTATTTGAAAGACACTGATAATACAACTTGGATATTCTTAAAGCACAGAATGAGGGGAGCAGAAGAAAAGCCATTAAGTTTGTTAAAACAGCAAGATTGTTTGTAAACAGGATCAAAGCCACATGCCAGTCCATGGAATTAGGTGGGATATGACAGGACAGAAAATAAGGTCTTTAAGTAGGAAAGAGAGGAGAGTGAAAATCATTGTTAACAAGTAACACTGGAAATGTGTGACTTCATCTATAACTAGCTATATATCAACTGTAGCATCTGTAACCAAGTTTATTCAGTTGCATTGCTGTGTATCTTTTTAGATATAGAACCTGCTGAAAATCTTTTTCCCTCCTATTTTCTCCTTCCTCTCCTCCATAACTTCTGCAGGATTGGAGGCAGGTAATACAAGAAAGACAAAGGTGGTAACCACCTTAAAAACATAGTGTCAAAGAAAGTCTAAACTTTACTGTTCTTGGGATTATTAAATACTTTGTACTTACTCTCAAGAAGTTCAAGTTGCTGATGAATTAATACCTGGTCAATCTGCTCATGGTTTAAAAATTAAACAGAATAAAGAGTTAACAAGTTGCAACTAAGAAAAATGTAGTTTTAAGAACTGCTGCTGTTTCATTTTAGAATAAAAATGTATGGATCAATACACTGTGTAGAGGCAGATTATCTACCAGTTAAGATATGGAAGTAGGTCACTCCCCTCCTTGTCCTGTCCTCTGCCAGTTTAGCAGAAGAGTGTTCCAGAGCACTGGAGCTGATGGGGGAAGCTGAACCAGTTACAGGCACACAGGGCTAACATGCCTGCATTCCTTTCTGGACTCAGAGCCTGGCAGAGCTCTGACATCACATGTTCCAGAGCCTCCCTACAGACAAAAGCAGGAAATTGAGATATTTTAGAGCAGAAGCTCAGCTACTGCCCAGCTCTGAGGGAAATTCAGGGGGAAATCAGCCTTTCCTCACCAGTGTTTTTTTTCCCCTTTTGTCTTTTTTTTTTTTTTAAGCAATTTGCAAAACTGGCAACAATATGTCAGTGTTAATCTTTTCAGTGTTGAGATTATCTGTATTTTACAGTATAAAGACATATTCAGTAATGTGGAAATAATTCTTATTTTGCTATTAGCATTCTCTGTGCTGTGAAGTCTGACTAGCACCTCTACTAACAATAATAAGAGGTGTGAAGAAAGCATCATGTAGAAAATTAAGTGCCTCTAATGTACTACAGTTTCCCATATTATAGGTATTTATTCTACACACCTTGCCAAATGACATCACAAACAGTAATTTCAGAAATGGGAAGGACAGCCCTATGTCCCTCATCCTTTAGCATCCTACTTGGCAGGAATGTACTCCATGAGCAAGTGCTACACCTATAACAGGTATCTGCATTCAGACATTGCACAATGCTTCACTTGGCAGCCCACAAACAGCAACCCATGCAGCTGCAACATAGCCAGATGCTTTATTTAGCTATTTCATGGATGCAGGCTGCTTCCCAGAGCAGAATACCTCATCTCTGAGGAAGGAAGAAGGGTGCAAGTACCTGTGTCAAGTATTCCAGTCCAGGTGGGCAGTTGAGAATAGAAGGAGGGATAGGCATCCAGACTGTCCCATCCATGGTGGGCTGGTTCTGGACAGGTGGAATGACAAATCCACCTGGGAATCCCATGGGCTGTGCTTGGAATCCATAGTTCCCTGCACCTGTGACATTTGGCATGGTAGAAGAGATACAGTTATGAAAGTTAGATATTGGAAAAGAATTGTCCCATAAATCTTCAAAAGAATAATTTATTCACTCTTTTGAACTATGGAGATCCTTATACCCTATATATTTCAGTTATGAATACAATAACTTTCATGAAGCAAGTTACACTGCCTTGGGAAGTTCTGACACCTCAGATAAAACCAAACCAAATAAATAAATAAAGGCATCATTCTTGGATACAGAAGAAATTTAATTCACATAGAGATAGTCAATTCAAAAAACAGAAATAAAACATGAAGGTTATTTCTAAGTAGAGAAGACAGAATACTTTAAATTACATGAAAAGCACTGGCATTTACAAGCTGTCAGTTCAGCAAACGATTAATTTTAAGACAAAGTTTTCCAGGAACTACATCTTCTACTTTTGTGAAAGGAAATGTCCTTTTAGCAAAGTTCATCTACAGTTTTTAAACCAGATGACTTGTAGACCTTCAGCCCACACCAGCTCAGCACCAAATTTCACATTACATTACAACACATGGACCACTGCACATGAAAGATCAGGCTGTGGCCATGAGCAGGTCTGTACTGCAGGTGACGTAAAGAGCTGTGGCTTAGAACTCATAGGTGGCCACATCACCTGCCCCAGAGAAGAATCCACCCTTTGCCAATTCAAAATGACTTTTATGTCTGAGCACGGGCTTTGCACACAAACTGCCTAATGCTATTGTGTGCAAGTGTGTGCACATACAATTACTCAAAACAACAATGCTCCTGCAACCTCCATGCCACAAACAGCGAGTGCTTGTTCCCTGCTAAAACCAAGTGTACTTACAGACCTCAGAGTGCCTTGTCCCAAGATGCACAAGCTTTAACTTATGAACGGCACAGTAACTTAGGCCAAACATTTTGCTTTTTACCTCTGACTTATGCTTTGAGCCTGATTGTTAGATATTTATTGTGATTTGGTTTTCTGAAAGCAATCACTGCCAGAATGAGAGAAGCTGTTCAGGACTGCTGCATTTTGAAGTGGAGCAGAAAATGAGACAGAAGAGAGAGCAAGTGAGGGAAAGTGTAAGGTTTAACCACCTGCAAAGTACAGCAACAGAGTGTGAAACAGAAGAGAATTCATGCAGAACTGCAAGACGAAAACAATTCTTTCTTCAGTTCTGAATTTCTAGAGAAAAATAAAGTGAAATACTGAAGTAGCATGACAATTAAAAAATCTGATTATCAGTAAGAACCTGCAGCACATTAATTGCAATCAGTAACACCCAGCAAACCTCCCCAGCAAACTCCCCACAGTGACCACTGAGGAACACCTGACATTTTTAACTCCGACCACTGTTGGTACTGCTCAGCACATACTAACGTGTAGCACCAAAAAGGAAAGAAATGACTTTTCAGCAAAACAGAAATTAAAAGAAACTCTGTAGAATTAATAACAGAAAAGTAAATTGGAGATGATCCCCCTTGTACCCCATATTCCCTGTGTTTATTTCCTAATGGTGTCACAGATCTGTAACTAAGCCACCCACCTTGGTAAGTCCCAGGGACCTGCTGAGCGGAGCCATAGGGCACTCCAGGTGCTGTGGCAGGTTGAGGTCCTGGAAGAATGGAAGACATGCTCTGAGTATGGTTCATTTCCTCCCACCCTGCATGAAAGATCCCCAACAGTGCCTCCTTTTCCAGAGTACACAGAGAACAAAACTAGGCAGCTGTTTTCTGTATAGCAAAAATATACATCAAGATCATATTTATGAACAATGCGTGTATTAAACGTCGTTAAAACTTAATGGCGTTCTGGTCCTTAAAGTGCAGAAAAAAACCAGGTACTGCACAGGATGTCATGAGGATGTCACAGAATCACAGAATCATTTAGCTTGGAAGGGACCTCCTGAAACCATCTAGTCCAAGCCCTGCTCAAGCAGGGTCTGTTCACTCTCTGTCTGGAGCAAAGCTATCTTTGTTCATTGATATTTAGAAAGAGGCTTGATTTCAAAGCATTGCCAGGAACTGACAGTCTGCCCTGCTGTACAGAACATGGCAGTGGCTATTCCCCACTATGTAAAACTTTTTCTCTCAACTTCTTCAAGTTTGGACTATACTAATACCTCTACAGCAGATGGAGAGGCTTGTGGATTTAAAAACATTTACCAGCTTCAGTTTGTAAGCAGAAATAACTTGAATTTCAAGATTACTAATTTTTTTATTATTTTTACTTAGCTTCAGAAATCAAGATTTGAAAATATAAGCTCTATGTTTTTTAAAATATTCCATTTTAAAGTAGAAATAATTTCATTTTAAAACATTCATAAATATTTCACAAAATTAGAAGATAAGCTAATATTGCTTGAATATGCTGTCTTTGATGTTAGCAAAAGTTGACATTTTATTTATATTTTACTCACCTTGCATCATCGTAGATCTGCTTGTAGTTGTTCTGCAAAAGAACATTTTTATCTCATAATTTTTTAAATATATAATTTCACACAAGAGCTATTCAGAGTTGTCTGTTTATTATTAATAAAAGATACTTGCCTCTCTAAACTGTTTGGGTACAAATACAAGACAAATAACCTTAAATATCTCAGCTTCCTTCTAGGCTATGTCTCCACTACCACATAAGTCTGAATTCTCTGTGCCTGCATTCATGCTTTGAGTATCCTGAAATCATCTTCAACTCAGAGGAAAGCGTTGGGATGTGCAAGACTCCACTGTGGAGCCATTCAGAAACATAATGTAATTCAGATAAATAATTTACTGCAGTAATTTTAGGGCAGCTGGTTCAGTGTATCGATGCTGACCACAAAATCTGCTCAGGTAAACCCTGGAGCAGCCATGTAGCCATGCTACCACCTACTCAGTTCTTTAAGCTATTCCACTTCTCTAGTAGTACTACCAAATATCACATATACAGTTTTTGCCTTCACAGGATAACACCAGGTGGTCATTAAGAGGAATTAAAAAACAAAACAAAACCTCAAACCACACAGCCCCCACAAACAAAAAACAAACAAACAAACAAACAAAAAACCCCCAAAAAACCCCCAAAAAACCCAAACAAAACCCCCTCACAAAAAAAACAAAAACCAACAAAAAACCACAAAAAAAACCCCAACAAAAACACTCCACAAACCAAAACACACAAAAAAATCCTCACTTACTGATACCAGCATAAACCTTGAGATTTATTTCTTTCTCTGGAGTAATTAGTGAAGCAAGACAGCAGCAGGAAGTGCAATTACAGATAGATCCAAAACATTCAGGAGATCCAAAAGAGGAAGTGTAAAAAAAATTGTAGGCACTCCTTTTTAATAGGACTGAAAGCTTTAAAAAAAAAAATAAACCTAGTTGTTCTTTAAAAATAGTCCAGTTCAAGTTAAACTACCAATATATTTTGTCTGTTATGATTCTTCTAGCTATTCAGTTCAAAGAAGATAGTTGTTCAAAGCTGGAAATGGAAGTGAAACTGAAAGCAATCCCTTCCTGTTTTTCACCACTCGAGTAAAAGCAGATCTCACATGGTGAAGTCTAATGCTTCTGGGATGTCAGGGAACTAGCTTGCTTTCCAAATCCCAGACAGCATCCTCTTTGAGAGCAGCTGGTTCAGTTGCTCTTAAAACATTCCTTTTTAAATACACTTTTTCTTCTACTTTACTAACAAAAGCACCATTCTGTTTCACACACTTTAACTGGATTCTGGTCATAGGGTAGATTGGAATGTAGTCCCTGTACGAATGCAGGAATATCACAAACTATAGAAGAATTAAAAAATGTTATTTAAACTAGCAAAAGATCAGTTTATACTGTGAGATATTCCAGCTATGTGAACTTCAGTGAAATACTGAGACTTACAACTAAACCCTTTGCAAAGGGAGAGTAGAGAGATAGAATCATATGATTTATTTAAAAGAAAGGCTTTGTAGTAGTCCAGAATCTTTCATTGTCCCTATAACCACACATACAAGCGACTGTACAATCTAGGATTTAAAAAATGTTGATATGCTCTATAGTAGAAAAGAAATAAAGATTTTACAAAACTCAGCCCTCATTTCATCCCTAGATAGTTCCTTTTTTTATGAATGTCCATGTTTCTTTTCAGTCACTTTCTCATTTTCAGAACTACATTACACAGCTCTATCTCAGCATCTCACTAGATATGCTGCAAGTAATTCAGACATGTCATAATTACATTAACTATAGGGCTTCTGCTTTTTATCAGAAAAACAGAATACTAGCATGACAAGTAGTTTCATTTCTTATTCAGCACAACAATTAGTTTCATTTCTTATCCAGCTCACTAAAACGCTGCCAAGAGCATATTAATGTAAGCTCCCAACCACAAACATGCTTAGTGTCATATATATAACAAGCCAAGCCCTTTCCAAGAAGTTGTAATATTCAAAAAACAAGAAGCCAAATAGACAGGAAGCATGCACCAGTTCACCCTTTCTGGCATTTCTTTTTGTCATTGCATTATATTAGACTACTCAGCCACTGGAGTTTAACCTTGACTGCTGGAGAAACAGTATGCTTAAAAATCATCTAGTTGATCTAATTAAACAGGTTATTTTTGTCTAATGTTAACAAAATATGATTCAGAGAAGGATTTTTTTTGTTGTTGTTTTGGTTTGGTTTTTTTTGTTTGTTTGTTGGTTTGGTTTTTTTTTGGTTTGGTTTTTTTTGGGGTTTTTTGTTTTGGTTTTTTTTGTTGTTGTTCTGATCCAGTAGGGTACCCTCTCCCCTCTCCCCTTACGCTGCCTTTTGTCGTGAGACCTGGGAGCGCCAGCACCTGGCAGCCACAGGCACAGCTCACACGCAGGGTACCAGCCTGGCTGAGACCAGGGCTCATCATCGCCAGTGCCGCTCTCCGTGCTGGGGACGGCAGCGCGGCTGCCAGAACCACCTTGCTGCTGCCTTCCTCCTGGAGCGGGGCTCTCCCGGGACAGCCCGGCCATCAGCGCTCCCCTTAATCTACCCTTTGCAAGCCAGTTACTTATCCAAAGCGATATATTCTAACTTCACCCGCAATCCCCAGCCGGAAAACGCGGAGCTTCTCCTCGCCAGGCCCCTGCCGCAGCCCTGCTGATGGTTACGCATCCCTGCCAGGAAAACCGGGGGATACCTGACAGGACCGCTTGGAGGAATCCTGGTCGGTAAGGGCGTTTAAAGCCCTAGCCAGCCGAATGTGCCGTTCCCAAGCCGAGGCTCCGCTGTCCCGGTGTCCCGCTGTCCCGCCGTGCCCTTTGGGAACACCCAGCGCTGCGGGGCGGGGAGCGAGGGCAGGGCGGGGTTTTTCTTCGGATTATGCCGCTGCCAGTCCTGCCGGGAAACGCCGGCGTTCCCAAAGCTTTGCTCTTCGTGACGTTTACTTTTGCCATTTCTACCAGCATCAATGCCGGTTCAGTCCTTTTAAAATTAATTGATTAATTGACTTAATTTCTGATTAATTGACTTAATTTCTGCTTTTTAGTCACAGGAAATCAGGTTACATACAGGTGGTATCACCAAGTTCTATGTCCATCCTGAAAGGAGAGCAAATGTATTTGGAACAATTTTACCTTGCTTATAAGGCAGGGCCTCAGGGAAAAAAATATATTTACGTGGACGTCATAGTTACAGGAACAAGAACATACAATACTGAATTGTTTAGGAAACAAAAGGACTTGGAGTCAGTTGGCTCACACCCTGATTAACAGCTCTGGTGAACAGATCTTCTGCATCCTTTTCTGTACATTCATGTGCATCAGATTGGAGCTGCTGGTGTTCACGTACGCCTCTTCATAGGAAACTGTATTTCATGCAAACCACACAAATCTGATCACAGTAGTTGATGCATGTATGAAACTCAAGACTGGGGATTCAATCTGAATCCTTAATAAAGAAAACAGAAGTTAGTAAGTGCAGGTCACCTTGTAGCTTTACCTACTCTGCAGTCTTTGTCTTCTACCTCCCAAAATAAGGTCTGCATTTCAATTTTGAACTTTCCATAAACAAAACTAAACCAAAAAACCCCAAACTATTATTCTAGCCCTGCGCTGGATTTCACCTAAACACTAGACATTACAAGGGGATTTTATTTTTCTTGTTTCCTCAGGTACAGAAGAAACTAATCTAAAGCTGACTAGCATTTCCCCACATATCTGCACTGAGTCCACTAAGAGGATTAATAGCAGGCACCAAGAAATAGGTATTAAACATGTCTTAAGAAACAGGTATAGAATAATTTTGACATGGTTGGGAAATTAGAAATACATGGTAGCTTTTGATACTACCCTTCTTTTTTACAGGAGTATAGCATAGTTATATTTAGCTTGGTTCAGACTTATACACTGAAATTCAAATTGTACTGCCCAGCAAACATGACTTTTTGACACAGAGATGAATGTTATTTCTTAGATGAGAATGTCATTGTCCTATCAAAGAGAACAAGGATAGGAGCATATCTCTTCCTTTCAGGCATCCATCAGTAGGAAAAAAACCTATTCTCCTGCAGTGGTAGGAAAAAAGATGCCATGATTCACAAAATACAAAGTAATTTATCCTTCTTTCCCATATCAGATAATGTTCCAGTTCTTTTCTTATCCAGCTAGGATCACTGATGTTATAAGTGACAGTCAGTGCTTTTCTGTTAGATCAGTGGGTTGAAATGGTCAGCACCTTTTTATTTTGCCCACTGAGCAGATTTAATCAGCAGGGGAATGCCTAAAACATTAAGAAAAGAAATTGGAATTGTTTCAAGTGAAATAAGAAAATGACCATGCTCCTAGTAATTTAGTCTTTTAGGTTTAAGCATGTTTACCTGAAAAGAAACATTATTTGTAGATTCTTGACCCCGTTTTTGAGGTATATTTCTTATGGACTGGATATTCAGAACATTACTTTCTACTGTTTTAACTCCTGATGCTCCTGACATTGGTTCCTCATCTGATCCTGCAGTGCCCAACACCAGAAATGGGACCAGTTTCTCCACCAGAGAAAAATAAGCTGGGAGTAGTTGTTGTCTTAATAGAAAAGACATAGGATATGAGGTTTGAGGAACAAACTTGAAGGGGCTACCAGGAAATAAATTAAAAGAAAGAACAAAAGAAAAAGAAGGAACAGAGGAGAAAAAAAGAAGGAGAAAAGGAAAAAAAGACTCCTTCTGTGTCAAGAAAAGCTCAGGCCAAGAAAAGCTCCTGAGCTGCTCTGGTTAGAGCCCCAACCAAGGGGTAAAATTTTTTTCTGCTGTTTCCCATCCCTCACTTGTGTACATGTTGGGGAAACCTTTAATTGTAACAAATAGTATTTAAGTCTCATGAATTCCTTTAGCTTTAGCTGACAGTGCTTAGTCCTGTATTCATGTGTGCAAGTGGTTATCTCAGCCTTAGAGACTGCGGGCCTCAGCAATGCTGCTGAGAAGGTGATTTAAATACACAGAAGAATTGGGAGGAACGTTTAGCATGTATGTATGAGTTTGGGAAAATGTAAAGAGTTTGAATTAGTTACATCAGTTTAAACTCATCTGTTCTCTAGCTGCGGTGAGGGGGTTAGGCAGAGAGATCCCGCTCATGCTCTGTGCTGAAAATAAAAGTGATTCCACGTTCTAATACTGAAATTACAGTGTTAGTTTTATTCCCCGCTTACAATGACAAAGGTATAATTACCTGATACAATTTTCACAAATTTGTAATTGTGAACTTGTAAATTGCAAACAGGATTGTTCACATATTTGATTTCATTTAACAATGTGAAGTCAGTCATCAAGCCTGCAGTCTAACAAATGAGGGTTAGGTTTTTCTTTGAGAGGGAAACTTGGTGAAAATCAGTTTAGTGTTGTGACGTTGTAGTTAGTTCAGCATCCAGATAGCATCAGTGGACACTTATGAGTTCCAAACCACATAAAGTAGAATTCCTTATATTTTTACATGTCCTGAGGAGCAACACGTCCCTCTGGGCTGTCACTAACAATCATGATAATCACTTACAGAGGAAAAGCAATTCCTGCAGAGAGCTGTCAGCCATTGCCATCAGTCCTTCCTCAAGATATTCGAACACAAGGGGAAAACAGCAATTGAGCAACAATGGAAGCAATACCACACATTTGGTTTTGCTACTAAATGTTTTTGTGCCAAAGCAATTTCTTTCTCAGACTGAGAAGGAGGCTAAATAAAGTTTTGCTGCTGCTAGTCATACAAGTTTTTGCATGTCAGCACTGTAGTTGAACTGGGTATGTTACAGGCATAAGCTGCTTTGCAGTCAGAAAACAAGATATTGGGTGGAAAAGAACAACTTGACATAAAGAAATAAGCCATTACAGTTTACAGCACTTAGGATTAACTGTGGTACCAAGAGTTTAAAATAAGTTTCAATAATACCAGCCTAATTAACAAAATACACCAAAAAATCAAGTCAGGACAATTCCACATGCTCCATTCTGGACAGACATCCAGCTTTGTATGTCAAAGCTGGCACTCTGAATTCCCAGGCTGCTTAGTTATCTGTTTGGGGTTTGGGGGATGGGAGGGGGGCTGTTGAGAATTTTGGAAAACCAAATTGCTTAATATAAGCAGTGTTACAGGCAACACTGCATCATACAGAAGCAGTGACGTGTTAGTGGACGTTGAACTCTCCCTCCTCCCCTCTCTCCAGTGCCTTTCCTCACAAGCACATTCCATGCGTGGGTGGGATTCACTGGCCCAACTCCTCTAGAGCCAATATTGCTACACTGCTGTGGAACTGGAATCACATAAAGCAGTTATGTCAGGACACCACAGACCTTGAATTGACATTCCTTGTTGAAAATGAACATAAAACATGGAAGCCTGCAAGCACCAGCCCTTTGCCATGGTGCACAGGGTACCTCTGGCTTCAGTGCAGGAATCCCCTCTGCTCCCTTTGCCCATCCCCTGGAGTCCCTGCCCAGCAGTCACACCTCTCTTTGAGCACAGCAAAGAATGTAATGCAGCACTCAGACTTTTATTTATATTATTTTAGTCTTTTGGACATTAGCATTGCATTTGAATTCAGCATTATGAAAAAATAATGCCTTTTAACCTTATGTCCTTGATTAGGTACCCTTGGCTTGTCCAGGAGCTGCTGATAAAGGAGAAGATGGGTTTAATTGTGCTGTGATATACACTGGCACTTCTTTTATCAACATCAGGACAAATAGTGCAATACTGATACACAGAACCAGGCTGAGGAGAGTATGCTATTAAAACCAATGAAGTCCGAGGTAATGTGTTTCATACAGACTCATCTGATAAAAATGTACTGGGACCTCGAGGCTTTTGTTAATTAAGAACATAATTAAAAAGTTGTAAATGTAGAAGGACCACTAGATCTGCAAGAGTTTATGAGGTAAATTTACTGCTCAATTAAGAATGAAAATTGAGGAAGCTCGGCACCAAGCACCGCTTCTCACACAGACAGCTGGGGGATTTAGCGAAGTTTGGCAGCTGGAGAGGAGAAAACACACAAAAATGAAAATGGAAAATGTTTACATCAGACATAAACCCTGTTCACAATTAAGAGCTAGTCACCAATGTCAGGTACTGTAAACTCTTACCTCATACTGACTACCTGGGATGTGGAATAATCACACATGAAGAAATTGCTCATCCAAGCAGTGGCCTCACGCTCAGGCCAGGGCCATTTCCCAGAAATCCTGAGCACAGCTTTCAGAAGGTTCACATTTAGTCCTATTATTTTTTAAATTAAGTTTGCGAGATGTGTTGCCCCCAGCCCAGAAGGTTTTTCTCCCTGGTTCCTGTGTCATGTGGTATTATAAATGGTATTTGCCATCCAATCTCTGATGAAATTCTTTAGTGCAATTGAGCTGCTGGTTGTTACTGATCAGGCTGTTACAGATGTCCTCTCCTCTCTTCTCCTCTCCCCTTAACCATGTCTCTGCTTGCAAGGCAGCAGCAGGATGCATCCAGGGTGCTTGTGCTGACAGGAACTCCTGGCCAGGCTGCAGTTTCCCTTCCAGCTGTGACAGGTTTGCCATGTGCTGCCAGAGGACACCATCCCACAGACACGCACCAGGAGCCAGCCCTGCCCAGATACACGATGCTCCTGCACTGCTGCAGGACCAGAGCTTGTGACTCATGGTCCCCCAATCCTGAGAGGTCCAACACCCTGCACTTGCAGCTTCTGCAATTTGGATGGGATAAGGTGGCCTATGCAGTCTATGCAGGCAGGCTCTGCAAGTTTCTGGAACCAATATGTTCCTTTAGCAGGTTTTCAAAATTGAAGTGAAAGTATAATTATTCTATATGGTTCTCTTTCAGTGATCTTTCCCAGAATTTCAGGGCAGATGATTTCTGCCCAATTAGATCTATATTAGCATTAATCAGTGTTTTCTGTGGCTTTAGAACACATTTTATACCATTTCTAGTTATTCTCTCTGAACTGATAATATAAAATATTTGCTGTTAGAGCTGTTTACATTTACACTGGACTCATCTGACAGAAGGCCTTGTGACCTGAACCAAAACCTAATGTTTGTTTTATTGGGCTTTCAATGAAGCCCTGTGGTTCTAATGCTTCACTGAGGCATTGGAACTAAACCCTACTACATCAACCAGGACTGCAGTTAAGATGACATTGCTTTATGAATTAAATTTACAAAATTTAATTTCTGAGACATCATGGGAAAAGAGAGGAATCTGAGACTTTTTTTTCTTTTTTTCCTTTTTTTTCTTCCCTACATTTGCAATGATACCTCTGCTTCAGGAAAGGCTTTTATTTCAGTTTGTTACAATTGTTTTAGATTAAAAAGTTTACCAAGAAGGTTAACACATTAATGCTGCATGAGGCATTTTGCATCTCTGCAGATTTCTTAAACATTTTTTCTCTCTTAATCATCTCTTATTAGTGATATTCCTGAAGTACAAGATAAAATAACATTATAGCTTGAACAAATCAGCAATGCAGTAAATTATTACTTCACCAAGCAGGTGCTTATCTTGTTGCAAAGATCCATCATTCTTTTCCACTGAGAATATATTTGTAAAGATCATATTAGACTTCACTTCTGACTGAAAACATTATTTTACTCTTAGAAATATTTTATTATCCTTGTGTCCTCCTCCACCCCCTGCTAATTTTGTTCCCATACTCTTTCCTTAGCTCATGTTACCCTGATTTTGCAGGGGTTTGTCTCCACCAGACTCTTCCTCTTGCCAAGTTCCACCATCATTTACCACTTCCCTTTTGACAGGGCCAAAGGTCTTACCCAGGGTAGTGACAGTTCAACTAAAACCTCATGTTCAATGAAACCACTCACAGGCAGTACTGGCAAGAGAGAACTGCAAAAGACCACAAGAGTCGAGATAAACCATTTTATGGGACCGTTTTAAATGAGCATGTTATTCGGGTCATGCATATATCTTTTTTATTCCCCAGCCATATAACCACACCTCTCTATGACAACAGAAGGTTGTATGGAAGGCAAAAGCATATACCTTATTGGAGAAGGCAAATTAATCTGTTGAAAAAACACAAATCATGAACAAATCACCCAGTCCCACTGGTTCCAATCACTGCAGCTAAAAGCAAACAGTTTCACCTTACAGAAGTTTTTGTGGATCACATGAATGTGCTTTATTTAGGTGCTACACCTGCTGGCACAGATGATCTTGGCGTATCACTTGGTATTTCTGTGCTCTTACTGAACAAAGTATTTGCCAAAGACACACCTGCCTGTTTGCACAAGGATTTCTCTTTACAGTTCTGCCTAGATTTAGTGTCTCTTGTCCTTATTTTATTGGCCTGAAACTTTCACATCATCTCCTCAATCACTGTTTGCAGTTATTGAGCAAAGCACAAAGCAAATGCACCCATTCAACCATTTCCCTCAGTGTCAAGGACATAACCACCACACACTGTGTGTTTTTAACAATGCAAGTACTGGTTTGGTATCACAATGATGAATACTGTATGAGCATCCATGTAGATGAAAGACATATAATGACTCATCTTGCAGATCAGCAAAAGGAAAAAATCTCTTTGATCTTCTATTAGGCTCAATTAGGAAAGGAAGGTGATCAAACTGTGGGACTGCACTGACTTTGCAAGGGCAATATCCACTGTGCCAAGAAGGATGAAACAGACTGTATACTACTAATTCTTGGTGGGATTTAACTCTTCTGCAAGTTTGGATTTCATTTTATATCAGGCCCTTGAGAGTCTGAAAGCAATAAAACCAGAGATAAAACTCTTCCTGATAAGTAACCTTTTAATTAATTTATTTATCAAATTGTTCATTTAAGTAATAACTCACTTGTCCTGGCTTCTGCCAAACTTGTTTTTATCTCAACTGTTGCATTTTCAGAGCATAGAAGTGCTGCTGCTCTCATATGATATGCTTACTTAAGTGAAAATATTTCACAATCAAATATTTAAAACTGTTCCAAACTCTAAGGAGTTTCCAGTGCCCATACAGTTCTTGGTTTAAATACTCATATTTTTAAAAGTTCTTTGGACTTCAAACCATACCTTTTGAAAACTAGTCCTATTTTCAAGGGTTGCAAGTGCAGTGTGGCTGACCCAGTCCTGGGCAATGCCAAAGGCTAGAGAATGCACCCCTTGTGGGTCTTTACCCAGGTGTCCTGAGCCTTAATCTACAACTATTTGGTACTAGAGATAGGAGAGAAGATTAAATAAACAAATTCTTCAATGGTTTGGGTTGGAGAGGACCTTAAAGCTCATCTTGTTCCAACCCCCTGCCATGGGCAGGAATACCTTCCACTATCCCAGGTTGCTCATCCAGTCTGGCCTTGAACAATTCCACTGATGGGGCATCCCCAGCTTCTTTGGGAAACCAATGCCAGGGCCTCACCACCCTCACAGTGAAGAATTTGTTCCTTATATCTAATCTAAACGCACTCTTTTTCACTTTAAAGCCATCCCTCCTTGTCCTGTCACTACCTGCCTTTGTCAATAGTCCCTCTCCAGCTTTATTGTAGCAATTTTAGGTACTCGAAGGTGCTCTAAGGTCTTGCTGGGTCCTTCTCTTCTTCAAAAGCAGGTTGAATAACACCAACTCTCTCAGAAACCGTGGTCCAGCCCTGTGGACTATTTTCAACACACACAGAGCAACGTTTATGAAGAGAAGTACACTTTTGTATCCACCACATTATCAGACAAGAAAAGAATCTCTGAACTTACAGAGGCGCTGTGTCTTCACTCTCTCATAGGAAGTGTCTCATCTTGCCACAGTCAAATCAGTTCCTCCCCACCTGCTGGTGCCAGCTGGATTTGTGGTACCACAGGGGATTTCCATCCCTCTGCCCCAGTTCAGCACATAGTGATAGACAACCATGACATGACCTTTTAACATAGAAACCTTCTACCATTCTAGGGACGCCATTACACAGCAATCTCCTTTTCACATGGCACTTTCTGTTTCTGCAGAAGGTGAGGCGTGTCTTTGGGCTGGAGCTTCTCCTCTGTCCACCTGCAGAAGCTGCAGAGATGCTCCAGGTGCAAAATCTAGGTTGGGTGCTGACCAGAGGAGCTCACTTTGTGTTATATTGTATTCTGCCCATGCCCTGACCAGATCTCAAAAAATAACCAATAATTCAGCTGTAAATTTCAGGCAATAAAGATAACCCAGTATTGTGTAGCAAAGGTTTAATATCAGGCAGAGAAAATAAAATCCTTCAGTTAAGAGTAGAATTTAATTAGTGGTTAAAGGTATGTTGAACTTCAGTCAGCATCCTGGGTACTGCTTATGATGTGTGAAAAGCTAAATATTGTCATAATGAGCTGTTGCTGCCATCTACTGAACACAAGGAGTGTGAACTACACAGATTTACAGTTTGGCTACTGATCAAAAATATTTGCTTGGCTGGATTAAGAAAAATTTCTGTTTCATTAGAGCAATCACATTTCTTTCTAGATGATATCCAGGACATGAATTGCTTTAGAGAATACTTGTGACCCTTTGGGAGATTCTGAATTCTCCTTTGGAGTGCCACTCCTAGCCTGGGGGGGAAGTGTGAAAGGTGAGCATACATAGCTCCCATAACGTGAAACACATTGCTATTAATAAGAAAGAGTTATTAGTCAGAGCTGCAGGTTATTAAGACCTTAGAAGACATTGGCTATTCTTCAGCAATTTCATGCAGAACTCCATAACTCTGCTGAGGATGGACACCTGCCCTTGTGTGGCAGCTGTGGTCTAGAAGAATGACCTCCCAACTGGAAAAGCGCTGGCATTGGCACTGATTTTCTGCCAGGGTGCTGAAGGGTGGGACAGAGGTCAAGCAGGCTGCTGAGGGAGTTCTAAGCAGCAAGAGCTATCCCAGCCCCACTGCTTGTTTTATCCAGGGGATGAGACTGTTCTTGTATGTCCCAGAAGCGGCCTCTGAGTGCAGCGGCATTCAAACATACTCATACAGATACACATTAGCAGCAAAAAACCCTTGTATTAACACACAAAACAGCAACAAAGTCACTAAGTGTGAGAAATCCAGTATTATCATCTGGTTGCAATTCATTAAAAACTATATTTACATATTGTTTACCTACAAGGTATATGCGTAGACACTCACAGCCAAATTCAGCGCTGCAGGTAAATAAAAACTTATTTTGTATTGACTTCAATGGGGTTGGACACATTTGCTTCAGAGATATCTTTGGCTTGTTAAGGGCCACAGGAAGACTGGAAATTGCAGAAGGAAAGTGGGAGATAGGTGGGGATCCTGCTGATCTTAAGGCATTGAATACAGTCAAGCGTTCAGACACACACAGCTCAACAACAGTGCACAAGAGTCAAGATCACAGTAACAGTGACTTCCATCTAAGATGGCAAACGGATTTAAAGAGAAAAAAAAATCTGGTCCTCCTTCTCAGTCTACCGTCAGGAGTGCAGGAGCTACGTTTAACAGAATGACACCAGCCTGAGATTAGGGAGAACAGCAAAAAGCATCCTGTATTCCTCTGCAAATTCCTGAATTTCCACACGAGGGAGCTTCTTGCCCACGAAGCTCACAGGGTGCTTCCTCCTGGGAAAGGTGGCAGCAGTGGTTCCCTTTGAGCTCCCAACTCGTGCAGCCTGATGCACTGCTACGAGTAACAGAGACAGCCAGTAATGAAACGGTTAACAGATAATGATGATTGTCAGAGCTTGTTAACCACAATTATTTTCAAGACATATGTAAATCTGTATAAATACCTAAGTGTGGTATATAATCTAAAACACACTGTTTAAATCTATAAGCATTCCTGAGTTAATTTCACTATGGGAACGTTAGTTGCAACTTCCTGACTTCACTGTGTTTGAATTCATATCCATGAACATTAATTTAAAATTAGTCTAAATATTTGTTGAGAATTAATCACCTGATAAATTTAGCTCTTTTTCATTTTTATGAATTATTCATTATCTACTCTCTTTCCGTTGATGTGTTGGTTGTTTGCAAGAATTGAATTACTGGTTGACACTAAAAAAAAAAAAAAAAATCCAGCACTTCTAGTGATTTGTAAAATGTTCCCCTTAGAAATTTGACTGGTGACTATGAGAGCAACTGGGTTTACCACCAATATTTTATGGTACTGGTTTGCTTGTTGAAAGGTGTTTTTGAGAGGCGTAAGCAAGTTCATACAGCAAACACTTTGCAACAGCAGCAAAAGATCTGCTTATGTCTTGCATATATAAAGGAAGCTTGTATGAGGAAAAGCCTGTTGGTGGGAATGTTTGGGAACAGTATGTTGAGGTGTGACTGCCAGAATGTAAAACTGCTGAACTACAAAAGCTCATTTTGCACAGTCATCATCGAAAATACTTGAGCTTGCCAAAGGAAAAGAATTATTCTGTTCTAGGATGGCCTCAGGCAAGCCTGAATGAAAAATTATCAGCCAGATATTACAAAGAGGAACAAACCTTTTAAGTAAAGCTTTTAGTAGATGGCAGCAAGGATCCTTAACGCTGGATAGTACAAAGGGAAGTAATTTGTGAGCCTCTAGCACACAGAGGACTATCGCTCAAACTTTATCTATGACCTGCCTTCAGTGGAAATAGTGGAAGACCAGATTTTCGGCATAGACCTTACTTTCTCAAGTCTAGATCTGGAAGCCTAAAATCTGGCTGCCGCTTATTAAAACAGTCTTTGTCACAAAATAAGTTTACTAGGCAAACATAACTTCCCTTTTTCCAACTCACTGAAACAGATAACATCTTGAACTTCCCATCGGGTATGTCTTTATATTTGTTACTTTCAATATCAGTTTGCTACTATTAATTAAATAACAAATCAGAAAATTACTTGTAAAATTATAAAAAAGCAAAACCCCCAGAACACACCCTCCATGTGGTTAGTAACTGGTACCAGCACTTGCAAAACATCAAAGGCTTCTCTAAACATAGACTTTCATCAGTGATGCTGCAAGCCTTCATCTAATCTTTCATGATTTCCCATGCAGAAACATCAAAAGAGGAAGAAGAGAATAGCACTGTTCCAAAGGAACTGTGCTCTGTGTGAAAAGTATGTGTTTAGCTACAGCACATAGAAAATGTAAGTGGGAAATTATTATTTGCATGAGACATATTTTAATAAACATTGTCATTAGTTCCCTGTCTTTTCCTATAAGGAACAAGGATTTTTGCAGTTCAAAATCATGTCCAAAGCTCAAGCGATTTCTGGAAGAAAATGAAAAAGAATTAGAAATGTATAAATCTTCAAAGCAAGAAGATCAATTTATGTTCATTTTTACCTACTGAAACACATTCTGCATATTTCATTGTTTCTGTCATCTTGTTATAATCCATCCAAAGAGTTTTCAAAGAACATTAAGTCCTATGAATAAACAAACTGAATTAGATGTGGAAGGCACAAAAATGCAACAATTACTATCAAAAGTCTTACTTGTAAGATTTTGTTACACAAATATTAGTCAATCACTTTCTATCACTGCCACTGAGAAACAGGAGTTTTGGAAGGGAGAACCCAAAAATCTTAACTGTCATTTCTATCCTACTGAAAGTAAAATTTCTGAATTGTTTTTTTGGAATTTTAAAGCACTTTTCAGTGAATAATTTAAATAATATTGTAAGTTTGGTTTATATTCTCTGATGTAAGTGTTACAGATGATTTTGAAACCATTTCATGTTAACACAATTATGTCGGCAAAAGAGCTACACAGCAAATATCAATTTCTAGTTCTAGAAACCACGCATCTTAACTTCATCTTTACGCCTAGCACTGAGTATTCTCCTTCTCATATATTTCTTATGATTATCTTCCCAGGAGAATTTTTGTATGAATTTTCATGTGACCTGAAGGTCTTACATACAATACTCAACAAAACTATTGAGTTGGTTTGAAATTACCATTAGAAACAACATAACTTTTTGTTGTTCTCGTTGATACACTTTCAAACAGAATAAGGGGCTTGGGGTAGTTTGGTAAGTTTGACATGTATGTTGAGATATGATCCTGCCATACAAAGTAGTGAGCTGCATGTGTTTAATAAACAAAAATTTAAGAATATTAAAAAAAAAAAAAAAAAGAGACTTAAAAATCAAAAGGTTTTAGTTAATTTATCTTTTAGGTATTTGGTTTGGCTTCCCACTGCTCTTGTACTTTTGTAGTTCTCAGCTGACAGCAAGGGCTCCTGTGGCCCTGGTCTGCAGGTCTCTATGGGTCTGCCTCTCCACCTTGCACACTTACAATGAGGAAACAAGCACCAATCATTACTGCCTTGATTCTCACATCAAGGTCTACAGGGACCTGGATCCCGAAGTTGGCAGTGTTGGTAAAGACGTTGTTGACAAATCCCGACCAATACTTGGAAATTTTGCCAATCGTTGTCATCTCATTGAGAGCTTTTACCTGCACAAAGAAAAAACAGGAACAGACATAAATGTAAACAAATCAAGTGCACACTGATGACATCTCCACAGAATTAATGACTGTGTCCTGACATGCAGAGTATGCTATAGTTGTCAGGTTCTCCTTTTATTCTTATTGCTGCAATGTTCTATTAGTGTCAAATTTCCCTTTACGAGTGGCACGCAAGAAAGGGTCTCAAGTTTGGAAACATCAGCATCTTTAGAGCTGACAAAAAGTGGGAGAAACCAATTGTGAAAGTTTATGCCAGTTTTGTCTTTCTTTCACAGCGCTATGGGTTTTATTCCTGTTTTATGTTTTTTATATTCTCTTACTCCCTCTGCTGTGGACCACTCTCCCCTCAGGGACAGGTATGTTCTCCATTATGTCACCATCTGCATGTTTCTCACAGTATACTGAAATTTCAGACAGTACCCACTGGAGACTTCTGATTTGGCTAATGAGTTGATAAACCCAAAAATTCCGTTATGATTCTTAACTAAGGCAAAGCACTTTGTTCACTCAGAAAACCGTGTTCTTCAAGTGTCTCCCATTCTCCCTCTCATCTGAGAAATTTATTCAAAGTAGTAAAACTTTTAAATTGTTAACACTTGTACGAAACATACCTCAAAGTCAACATCTTCAAAACAGCCACAGGTTGCATATGGGCCAATTATTTTTAGTACATCTTCTTTACTTTGATTCTGTATAGTAAACTTTGGCAGAAAAGGGTCCCAGTTCTGTACAACATACCCAGCTATTGTACCTGGTGGGGACTGAACTTCTAACTAGCAAACAAAAGAAAACAACAACAAAAAATGTTTTGAGCTGATTTGATATTAATATATTTTTCCAATATAGTGTATTGTTTATATAATTATAAAACATTTATTTACAGAATATAGCAATGTATCATTTTACCAAACATTGAACTGGATATTGTAGAATGGTCTAACGGTGCTTTTAAATACAGTGAACAATATGAAGCTCAAAAGCTGCACCAGAAGCTAACATCTTACATACAATATAAGACTTTATAAAAGCTATAAATTGAGAAAAAAAAATTGTTATTGTATTCAGTGAGTATTCTATAAGCTTTTTTTAAGTAGCTGTACTATTGAAGGACCTTTTTTTAAAAATCCTGATGCAGTGCTAAGAAGGTAAGTGGATGAGCTAACCTGTGAAATATTTTTACAACACAAGAAAGATGTCTGAATAACGGATAGTCAAAAAATATGGAGGAAAGATCTGATTCTCTATGGGATCTGCATTTTTCACTCCAAGCAGCTTACTTCCATGTTCTGCAATTTCCCAGAGATATATGACCCTGAAGAGGCAGATCCATGGTGTGAAGGCTCAGCCTCCTCAGAGAGCTGCCTCCCAGTCACACCCACACACCCCAGTGGCCTCCAGGGAGTTTCCATCCTTTACCCTCCTGGAGTACAGTGGGTGATCTCTGTCTGGGTCAGGGCAAGCACTATTTTAGGGTTACTTGACTGCAGAGACATCATCAGATACCACAGCTTTGTGCGGTATGCCAGCAAAGCCAGGTACCATGAAAGGGAGGAGGCACACTGGGAACAGAACTCGTTTATCAATAGTTGTAGCTACTCAAAGGCCTCCCCACAGTGCCCGGGCTGAGGGGGGGCTGTGAATTCCTGAATTCCTCCCCGCCACCTTCGAGGAGCCAGGACAAAGGGCATTTGGGATTCCCTCACCTCCTGCAGGAAGCAGGGGAAGCAGCAGCTGTTGCACCTCAAGGGTCTGATCACTCGGATCACCTCCCGGCCTGCGTTATCCGCAATCCTGATGGTGAAAGACCTGATAGGTGAGCACAGCTTGCGGTCAAAGCAGCCGTTCTCTTCCACTGCAAAGTACACTCTTTGTCCCAAATGGTTTTTTATCTCGTATTTGCTGGAGGTCTCTGTGCCGAGAATGGCTAATAAAGTAAACAAGTAGAACATTAACTTACATAATGTTTGTTATTACCTTATTATAATGTTAGTGTGTGTATATATAGAGATATGAGCATTTATTCTAAAAGTCTATGAGACAGATTGTTTAAAGAATTGTTTTGAAGTGGCAACACAAAGAAAATATAAAAGTATAAGGAAATAATAGTGCCAGGTCTGTATTTTGAAGGAATTAATTCAGACTTGGATTTGCTGTACACTAAAGTACATATCACAAAAGAGAATTCAGATTCTGAGTTTTGGTTTGTGCTCTTTCTTGCTTTATCATCTGTGAAAAGTAATATCCTGAGATTGTCCCACTTCAGTGACAAAACTTTCATGCAGCAGGTCATTTGAGAATCAGGCCAAAACCAATTTGAATGGGAGAAATACCTTTTACAGTGTTTTACTGGCAGAACTTCATACTTGTTCAGTACTTTGAAATCCTGATAAACTAAGCAATTAGAAAATCTTATGCTTCATTTCATGTCTTCTGACCTTTCTTTCTCTATTTGCATTGTTTCTCATAGTATGTTAATTATTGTTAAAGGCAATAAATTTTTCCATGTATTGGAAAGATGGTTAAACTTTAATAACACTGAGAGGAAGGTGTCCGAGGGAGAGAATTTAGGACTGTTGTAGAGATTACTCACCCCTCAGTGGTTTGCTGCAGAACAGGCAAACAATAAAGTGAGTCTTCCCCACACTATCACTACTTAACAGCCTGACACAAGGGCAGCAGGAGGGTTCACAGTGACTTCAGCGAGCTGGGGGCAAGACTTGGTTGCCTTTTGGAGACACGCGGTTACCAGCACTGTTAAAGGGTGACAAGGATTGCACCATACCTTCCAGAAGCTCCACTTGCTGATGAATAATTATCTGGTCCAGCTGTTTTAAAAAAATAAATAAGATGGTGGGTCTTGGATAGGTCTGGGGCTGCCAGTGGTCACCTGTCCATTTTTATTGCTCATCTCCCTGTTAATAGGATGTCTTTCATTCCAGAGGTGCACAGGCTGGGTGCCTGAAGACTATCTCAAGTCACACTTTAGGCTTCTCTCTGAAAATACGGCTGGAGAATGTGACATTAGGTGCTGTGGCCATGTAATTCACCCACATGTTTGAAGAAAAACAACCTTCAGTGGAGGAATAAGGAAGACAATAGCAACAGAAAGCTGTGTGTGAGAAGCAGAATCCACTTACTGCTCCTGTTGCTCCTCTTTGGCAGAGGGGAAGCCCCTTTACCCCAAATCCAAGGTTGGCACCATGGCAGTACAGGAGTGAGTGAGCCTGGGCTCGGTTTCAAAACGTGCAGTGGCCACATCCCAAAGAGCCCTGCTGGAGCAGCCAACAAGGCACTCAGGGGATGCCAACGGTGGCACACACCAACTTTAACGCTCTGATCTCAGGCACATGAGCTCTGCACCCTAAATCTGGCAAATGGTCATGCAAGGGTACCAGGATGAGCAAAACAACAGCAAAACCCTCAGCTGGCTGAAACTGTCTTCTCCCATGAGCTGGTTACAAATGCAGGAGAAAAACTGCTTGCTATGATACCCAGCTTTGCTGTGCTTATCTTCCCTCTGACATTATTCTTTCCTGGAGAACAGTTGTTAGCATTATAAAACCAGCAAGACTTAATTTCAGCCTACCTTTCAGTTTTATGTGACTTTTTATGCCTGTTTTATGTGATACTTTTAGGCTTTACCAATCTCTTTTCCGTAAATTCCTGATGGGCAAACGCTTGGCACAGGGTGTGGCCGTTACTCACAGCTGCAGACACAAAGCACACAGTGACCTTCTGAGACCAACATGTCACAGCTCTCCAGTGCCTGGATATTTTCAAATTGATAAATCTTGCCTGGTATGTATTCAAACTGTTGCAGCCATTTGTCACTTCTAGTCAGCTCCTGCAGCTAGTTCAGGCTGCAAAGAAAAGTTGGTAAAAAGAGGAACTTCTTTATCCCTTTCATTAATCTCTGAAATGTGTATGCCAGTAATTGAAATAATAAAAAATATTTAGACATAAAAATATTCTCCCAAGAATCTTTGCTGTTTGTTGTTTGGGTCTCATGAGAGAGCTCTTGGAGCTCATGGGAAGGGCTCTGCTGATGGAAAGAGAATAAACAAGTTAAAGATGGTAGGGCCATTTTAATATTTTAGTATTGATTTTAATATGGATTTCTTTGCCCCATGTAGACTTTCACAGGGAAAAGAAAATTAATGAGCCTGAATTGCTAAAAGATTTGAGTGATTTTGGTCTGTGTATTGGTTCACTGTGCACAATGTATAAACAATATTGAGACAACACAGCAGTACCACTTGTTTTCCTTGCTTTCCCTTTCACTGGTTTCTGCAAGGCAGTTATTCTGATGCATTTTTATTGGGGCACTTGTGGATTGAGGGAATTCTGCATCTTCATTTGAAAGCATCCAAAGCCCTTTGGTTTAACAAGGGTCTGGTCCTCTTCAGCTCAGATATGTTAACATTCCTTATACACAGCTAATTCTCAGTATTCTGTTCTGTGGGCATCAAATTTACATCTGATCAGTCTAACCAAGTCAAAGCAAAGAAGCTTTTTGGAGTAGTTAAACCTGAATGGTGGCACATGGTGCAGCTAAGCTACTCAGAAAGTTCCTCTCCAAGATTTCAGTTTTGTATTCCTGCTGTGGGAGAAGGTTCTTTTGATTTTTGTTATGGATGTTGAACAATTCTTTGAGTTATGGCTGTAATCTGGAAGATAGTAATGAGGTTTAGGTAACTTTTTTTTGTAGGAAGTTATTTAAAGAGTGATAGTCATAGAATGCATGGGTTGTGTTTGCTGAGGCAGAAGCAGCTTCTTGCCCTTCTCTGGTGCACCTCAAACAGCCGATCAGAATCGTTCCTTCACCAAACTGACTCTGGATGTGGATCTGCAGAGTGAAATATTGCTGGCCTTTACCTACAGGACACATATTTTCCTTTCCTCTTATCAAATCCCTGGGTTGCTATTTAATATAAGATTGTAGGGATCTCTCTGAGAATGACTAAATTTGGATTTTTTTTCAGAATCAAACATATGGTCTTATTGAGAAATACACTCAGCTTTCTCAAATCTATCCAGTTTTCTTGTCCACTCCTGCTGGAGAATGTAATTTCTATTTGTTAGTCTGTATTTATTCACAACCACTCTCTATATAATCCTTCTTCTAGTAAGGTAATTCTATAAATTAAATATGTGTCTTTCCCACAGTTTATTTACTCTCCTAGGCACTCAGTCATGGTTCCTTCTCCAATAGTGTTGTTTTTAGTCTACAGATGAAACAGATGGAGTCTTGTTTTAAAGGAGGTTATCTATTCCCTCTGCCCTTCCAGTAGCACCTCTCAGTGCCTCTTCCAGTTTAGACCCACCTTTCTCCAACACACACAGCACCAGAAGGACCCACAGTCTTCTAGAAGTCTTCCCAGTGGCATAAATAATTCCACATTCTGCTAGGAACACCTTCATTACATAAAAATCTTAGTCCCTGAGGATAAATCCCAAGGGTTTACCCTAGCAGCTGTGAGTCCCACATGCAGTCTGCAGGCAGCCCTCTCCCTGCTGGTGGGATCCCCTTTACGCTCCCATCTACCCTGTGTGAGCCTGTTTCATTGGTCACACAGCCAGCATGGCTTCAGCATCACACACCAAAACCTTCTGCAACGCACAGAAGCTCGAGCTATGGGTACATGCCAACAATCAGCACTGCACACATGCTTCCCACTTTTCCGACTGCAGAGAAAATTGACAATAATTAGCAAGGGCTGCAGCATAAGCCAAGAACAAGCATGAATGAGGTCTTCAGTTCCAGTTATAGGTCAGAGAGTGATTTGCTCTTTTGTCTTAATGTCAGATGCAAAGCTTCTATAAAATGGAGTGACAGTATTTGCTTGCCCACATTGTCTGGGTAAGTCTGAGGTATAATTCATATTCATACAGGAGCCTGAATATGTAACCTGCCAAGTACTTACTTTCATAATCACTTTTAGACTAAAAAATATAGCTTCCACAGTCTGTAAGCAAATGCTCGTGTAATTGACAATCCATATAATTTTGTGCTCAGGCATCTTGAAATGAAAGTCATCACTCCACATGAAAGACTGTTTCTGAACAGTCTCCCCATTTCATTAGCTATCTAGGTAACTTAGCTCCAAATATAAAATGCATTCAATTTCCGCTTGTATAGGAAACTACCGGAAATGTGTGCCTAAAATATACATTTTGAGTGAAGTAAATATTTCTCAGCATGACCAAAAGGCAAACACAGCAGAGATGTATCTGAATCCTGACCTGATTATGCTAGGGACCTGATTCTGTCCCTGCCCATCCCAGGCAGGGTGTGCAACACCTTACTTAGCATGTAAGAGTGGCAGAATCCAGCCACGTGTGAAATGCAAACCTCAGTCAGAGCTAAAGTAGACAGCAGGGAATGACCCTCCTGGTAAAAGGGTTCAGGAAAAAATGAAACTTCTGGAGCAGAGATGCAGACCATCAGTGCTCTGAGCTCCAGGAGCTGAGAGGTTTCACAGAGCAGAAGGGACAGCCACATGTTTAGCAGTAGGATGAGACTTAAGCATTCATGTTTCTTCCCCACTTACAACCTACTTCTCTGCCTCCATTTCCAAGCATTTTCCTCTCTCAGGCATTAGCACTTTCTTCGCCACACAGAGTTAATGCAAGTTTGTAGCCACTCAGACTAATGCTCTAATTTCTAGGAAATGAATGGCAGCAATGAAGGAAAAGCTTGTTTCTCCTATGTTCCTTATTTCATAGTAATGTGAAACAACAAAAAAGCTCTCCATCCAACCTACCCCTCCACCAAGAGGAAAAATTAAACAACCTCATCCTTCAGGGTATCAAAGCAACACACAAGGAAAACATAACAATTCGAACACTCAGAAAGATTCAGGACCTGGTTTAGGTACTCCAGACCAGGTGGCAAATCATGAGTGTGCGATGTTTGCTTCCAGAGACTTGTTGGTTCAACAGGCATATTCTGTTGAGGAATGTCAGAAGAACCAGGGAGGTAATCCTTAAAGATTGGGTTGGTTTGTCCCTGAGATTCTGCAGAAAAAAAAGAAGAAAAAAACCCAGAAATATCAGGGTCAAAGAACAACTAGCTTCTTGGATCAAAGCTGGAACAATAACATCATTCTGCACATGACTGTATCAGTACTTCAGTTCAGGTCAGGAGTGAGGACCCAAAAGGAATCTCCTGATGGTCCCACACATCGAGCACTCTGATTATAAACCTGTCCTAGAATACACAAAGAGGAATCACTGCAGATGAAGCTAAATCAGGAGATGTGGTCTGGGAGAGCACCTGACCTTCTCTGGCAGCTGATGAGCACAGAGCCTGTGTGGCAAGGCTGGAGCTGGCCTGGACTCACACACAGGGTAGCCAGAAACCCCTCAGCACATGTTGCCCAGCCCTGCTCCCTGTGAGCTGCCCTGGATGCAGAGTGTGCCCTGAGCTGCTGAGTGCTGGCTCCCAGCAAGATGCTCTACAGCATCCCAAGTGCACCCATAATTTCTCTTAATTAGAGATAACTTTTCCAGGGATCTCAGATTCCCCAAGATGGGTTTTACAACCCTGATATCGAAGTCTACACAGCCTGTTACAGTGTATTATTCATTATTATCTTAATGAATATATCAGGTATCATTATGCTGTGTTTTCTGGTTTGCTATCACAAACAAGTCCTTTAGGACACAGTGATGGTAATTTTGCTGTGAAGGAAATGAGAGCATTTACTGCCACAGGCACCTGTACATCCACACCCCTCCACAGGCACAGGCACCATCTCTCATGGCACAGTGACCACTTTAACCACTGGATTTCCAAAAAACTCCTACTGGTTTTTCCAGGCACATTGTTCCTGAGCCTTCAGCAACACTGGTTCTGCAGGAACAAGGAAAAGCAAACTGAAGCTCTCCCTATACAAATGGCAAATCCTTGTATGGAGCTGAACCCCTGTGATTCGACAGGAAAGCAGTCCCCAAATTGATAGCTTTTACCTCTTGTGTGACAGTACTTAGACACAATGGGGTTTGAGGTCCAGAAGGAATTTTGGTTCTAAGTCTGAATCTCTCTTTTGCTGTTGTGGGTTTAAATGAGATCCTTTAGTATTATTTGAACTCACTGTGAAAGATTCATCATTCAATCATATTTCGATCTTAATTTGTCTTTGCAGCCAACGCTTTCTTTCAAAGTCTGAGACCACAGGAAGAAGTAACCCCTTTGAATTTGTTGCTAGCTTTTAAAAATGTATAACTGGGTAATAAATATTTTATATGCTCTTCTGCATCATTTTACCTCACAGAGTTCTGTTACTGCCGTAACTCTTGTTGTTACATGAAATGCCACGAAGTAGCCCAGTGTTAGTGTTATTCTTGAATAATAAAGAGAAAAAAAAGACAACAAATTGCAGTTCTACCTGTCAAATTTTAAGCTATACAAAAATCAAACAGTAAATACATTAAATATTAATGACAATCTGAGCTAGTCTGACACTTTGTCTATTTTTGTGGATGATTCCCATTTCATTACTAGTGTGGAAAAACTTAAAAGTTACCATATGATACAGTGAGTATCCTGTACAAATATAATTTGTAGAGTTACATGTTTCTAAAAGAGGTGTATTGTTAAGTTTCTTCATACTAAAAGCCATATTCCATACCATTACTATTTAACTGCTTCTACTAACTGATATATATCAAAAATATGCAAAATTAGACTTCTCTTACATGGCTAAAGCTAAGCAAAAGTTTTTTTATAAAAACACCCTATACTGCAAGAACACAACAATGCTGTAAAACCTGCTTGGTCCTGTGTACCTTTTAGTGCTCCAAATGCAGAATGTCTTGAGTGTTTTGAGGGCAAGAAAGAGGGATAAACATTTGGCAAACCTAGACAGACATTGCTGAAACTCCCTGGGCCAACACCTGCCTCTGCACATGCCAACAGAATGACCTCAGTGGAATTGCACTCATGTTAACAGAAAAAGAGATTTGCATCCTTCTGCTTAGTTTAAGTATTTGAAAGACTGGAGAAAATTAATTGAGAAGGCTGATTAGATCAGATGCTGCATGTTTGCCCATAGCCCTGAGTACTCAACTGGCTACTGCTAAAACTCAGTATGTGACAAAGACACAGCCAGATAGGAGTAATCTGATTAAATTCAGTTATTCTTCAGATATATTTTTCCTATGTGGTGATCAGGTCTCTGGTCAGTTTTGAATGTGAAAAGCATTTGCTGATGTATTTTCAAAGTGGAATAGGGAAGAAATGTGCAAAAATAGTGGTACCCTTGGGTCAGTACCCACCCTTCCTAGGCATTCTGTACCGACAGGTTTAAACACAAAGATACAAACACTAAATTTTCTGACTGAATGCAGAGGCTAACATTTTATAACATATTTTTTTCAAATAACATCCTAGTATAGATTTTAGTCTCCTTAGGAGCCTCTTGGACACTGAAAAATTAAAGGAAGACAAAACAACCATGCTTTGACTGATGTGGTTTTAGCCTGAAACACTCATTTCATCAGACTGCTGATTGCTGGAAATGCACAAGACTGTAGTTTTCTGTAAACATGATCTAAAAATACAGACTATAGATGCACTTACCTTGAGAGGCCATGAAGCTTCCTGAGTTACTTCTTCAAAGGAAGCCAGGTTAAAAGAAAAGGCTTTTCTTGTTGCAGCAAATAAAAAAAAAGCGCACAGCATGCACAAAACTTCAGAAGGTGTCTGTCTGCTTGATATCAGCTCCCAGAGCAGGGGGGATGCGGCGCCGTCCTCATGGCACGGAGCGCTGCACTGGCTGAGCCGGGCCACAGGGGGAGAGGCTGCCGGAGACCCGGGGACCTCTGAGCCATGGCAAGGCGTGTGCACCGATGGAGAGAGGGAAAAGAGTCTTGCCAGCCCGGAGAGACAAAGCTGCGATGTACCCACCGGCTAAATGAACACATTAGACCTAAAATCCTGCTGTATGTATGCATTTATTCTGAGAGTACAAAGATTCCATCTTTTTAGTTCAGGATTTGTGTTTCCACTTCTTCAGGCTATCCAGTAAAGACAGAGGAGCTAATGAAGTCGTGGATGGCCCATTCCTAGAAGTGTTTAAAGCCAGACCGGATGAAGCTCTGAGCCACTTGGTCTAGGGAAAGGTGTCCATGTCCAAATCAGGATGTTTGGAACTAGATCATCTTTAAGGTCTCTTCCAACCCAGGTCATTCTATGATTCTATGCTTTCCCTGCTGATGACCCCAATCCACAGGCACAGGCTCTGGCCAGGAGCTGCCCTGGCAGCACAGGCAAGTTCCCCTCCTGCAGGAGCCAGGTTTCATTTTCCTGCCACTCATGAAATAAACATTTCCCTGAAACAGTTCTGTCCCAAAGAACTAATTTTCTGACATTGTTAACAAGATTGCAGTAAATAGGTAACAGAAAGATGTACAACTTGGCCTTAAGTACATTTTATGTTCTTTTTATTTCTTTTACAGATTTCCATATCTTTTACAATGTCCCCTTTTACCCCATTCCTATTGTTTTATTCTGAAGCAACAATTTTAGTAGATTATATGAGTAGATTTCTGCAGGATTTGTAAACAACTTGTAAACATTTGTAAACAAGCCTTGCATTGGCATAAGTCCTTACAAGCAAAACCACATATTTAATAATTTCTTTAATCTAAATTTTTGGTGCTCTTTCTTTTAAATAAATACTTATATATTCATCCAAATTGGCTTCAGCCATGATTAAAAGCATTCTCACTAAGATGTCAGGTACAGAAGACTTAATCATTTTTATTCAGGCACAAAGACAGCCTTTCTTTGGTGCTGTTTAGACATGCACAGGAAGAGCATTCAAGAAATGAGGACAAACATTTAAAGAATTGTGTACTTCTAACAAAATTTTAGGGCGTTCAGGAAGCAGAGCATCAGCACCCAAAGGAGAATTTCACCAAAACACCGAACTCGCTGCCTCTGTTCCTTGAAGAAGGCTCAGGGGAGGGATATCGCGGCCTACATTGACCCTACCAGTCAGAGTCTCAGCACTAAAACAGACTACCCTGCCTTCCTGTGCTGAGCATCTCAAACACATTCACAGCTACTAAAAGGGGAAAAAAAAAAAAAAAAAAAATTGAGTCTACATACATATATTCCTGCTACCTCTAAAATATTCTTGCTCCATCCCATGCTGTAAAGCTGATAAAAATTGATGGACAAATCCTTAGGAGGCACAAGTTAGCATGGATCCATCAAAACCAATGAGCCTATTCAGATCAGGGCAAGCCGTGCTTGGCTGGAGGAGTTTATACATCTAAGACCTTCCTTTTTTCCTTAAAAAAAAATTGCATCTTTTCCATAACTTCCACAAAAGCCCACAGATCCAGCCCTGCTGAGCTGATGAACAAACACCACTGCAGTTAATGGTTATTACATAAATTACTGCAGCCTGTAGGAAACTTATCCACGCACTAAGACATCCTTGTTCCCAGCACAGAAACAGAACACAGATTTTCCTCCAGAAAACATAATAGTGAACCAGGTGGATCAAGAGATCAAAAATATCATGTGGCTCAGCATAGGTGCTGTTTCTCTGGAGCCTAATCACTCTTCCATTTTCCAGAGGCACCACAGCAGGAGCATGGCAATGATTTCACCAAAAAAACACCTTCACAAGAGAAAAACAGGAGACAGTAACAGATTTCAAAGTATTAGGAAAAGCTGTTTTATTTCTTGTCCTGCTCCCTGCTGCTCAGAAAACTGCTCCATGAACCTGGTGCAAGGTATTTGCCCTTGTACTCAACAGGGAAAAGATGGCACTCCCCTTTCCCCGCTGTATCACTATGGACTCCTCCAGGTAAGAAGAAACTGTCTCTCGCCTTGTCCCCACAATCTCCACAAGTTCAGGCAAGAGAGCTCAGCTCCTCCCCACCTGCCCTTCCTGAGCTCCAGACAGACAGCCTGTGCCATCCAGCAGCAGGCTCAGAGCAGCACACAGGCATCAGGAAATGCACCTGAACACCACCAGGCAATGCCTGAGCTTCCCTGCTGCTGAGAGGGGTCATCACCAATCACTGTTGCCATTCTAAATTTCCGTTCCTCAAAATATCAATTGTGACCAGCATTAAAATGCATTGTTCTTGTCAATTTTTTTAATAGGAAATATTATACCCTTCTTTCTTCCCTTTTCTTGTTTTCCCTTTAGCACAGGGAGAAATGCTGAGCATGATCATAACTATCAGACTGTGACCCTGTGCAATTACAAGCCTCAAGTTACATTATTTTACCCAGTATTGCTTTCTACATTGGAGAGAACAAAAAAAGAAAAAATAACCAATTTCTTAAATCAGCCAGCACCTAGTAAGGTTCTCACCTTGAACTTTTGTTTGTGAGGCGTCTTGCTTTCAGCTGGTGGCTAGAGGAACTCCTCCCCTCCACAGACGTCTGCAATCACGCTGGAATTCCGCAGGCAGGTCCCGGTGTCGGCAGCGCACGGAGCACACACTGCGGAACTGCCTCTGAGGTAGCACTGGTAGGGAGCTGTTACACAAGGTGTCTGGTGTGCACCAATTAACAGCAAAATGCAATCCTTAAAATAACAACTCTCCAGCAACCTGGTCTTTATTTTGCATTTAACTCAACTGGGAGAAATGGGATCAAAAAAGCAACCGTAAAGTGACTGTGTAAGGAAAGAAACCTTTCAAGCATTTGTGTTTAGAGACTACACATGGTGCTGAATATATATCAGAAGTTTTAATGCTACCCCCAGCAAGTGCTGATGTGGATCAGAAACTAAATATAGATGTCAGCAAAATACAACAATCCACTGGAAATTCATAAAGCAGCTTCCACACCAAAGCTTGAGACAGGAAAAAAAGAAGGCTTTGGCATGAGGTTTTTTGTTTGTAGGGTTTGGGGAGAACAGGTGTTTGGTTTTTGGTTTTGTCAGAGGGTTTTTTGGAAGTCTTTTTTTTTTTTTATTCTGTTGCATTGAGTTTTGGTTTTTTTCAATAATCTCTAAAATCTTGTTCTTATGAAAATACAGCCTTCAAGGGGCTGTGGGCACTGTCACTAAGCTCATGCATGTCCTGGTTTCCTACCAGTTCTGACACAGCTACACGAAGCAATTAGTCCAAGAAACTGAATTCAACCCCAGACCCAAATATTTCCATTTTAATCATATTAAGCAGACTTTAGAACAAAAGTAGAGGAAGTGCAGCCATCAAGAGACTGATTTATGTAAGCAGACCATGTGATTTAAACAAAAAGTGAGGCCAGGAAGGAGCAGCATAGACGACCTGAATGTGTCTTGCACCAAAAGCTGTACCAAAACTTGTCACTGGACATGAAGAAATTTTCAAACTGGTCTCTCACTTCTGAGTGATTTTGTTCTAATTAATGAACACTCTGAGGGAATCTTTTTACCTCTGTTCTGAAGGTGAATCTATCCCAATGATCTATTCTGCTCCAGATAAATATCCTTTAATATTAATTGGGTTTGAGTGTGAGAATAAATAACTTCATAGCTCTGTGGCAAGAGCACACTGGAGGTAGAGAGTTTACTTGATTTGACCGTGTATTGGAAACAAAGATATTTAAAGATACTTTTCTGCTTACTTTAGTAAACTCTTATTAATCTATTATGAGAAGCTGAAATTAATTTCACCTGTTATTATTTTTATTTTTGCTTGAAACCATCTCCCAAGATCAACTGAAATTCACAAAACATCTCAAATTGTGTTTGCTGATTAAACACAAACTGAACAGTAACAGAACTGTATCTCGCCTGTCCTTACATGTAACCAATGACTCTGAAAACTCTACAGGCTGAAAGCAAACAGCAGACATTCTTCCTGGGAAGTCAGAAGTTTTCACAGAACTAACCAAACTGCAACTGCTCAGCAGTCCCGAACAATTAGATTTAGTGCTTGTCTCTAATTAAATTTTATATATTTAAGCCTATGATAAAATGGGATGAAGTGCTCGGTATACACTGGTATATTAATAAGATTATTTCTGTCTTCTAGTACATTGAATGACAGAATTCTTGGATACAAATTGCAATTAACACTCTTGGTGATGATGGAGAACTTCTCTGCTGGCCTTAAAAATGTAAGCAAAATTAGAATTGTGCTTTGCTATAGAAGAAAAACTAGTACTTCTCTCACATTTCTCCTTTTCCCTGTCTCTTATCTGAAGCATCTAAATTGGAAGCAAGAGTACTGAAAAGTCAGAGTATCAGAAAACACTGAGGATATTTCAGGTGCTTTTCCTTCTGTGAAAATAACTTACTTTGAAATCAAGTTTGGCATCAACAGTCACGTCAGCAGTGTGAGCTCCTGCCAAGGCAGGTCTAGGTGAGGTCTGGGCAGCCCAAACTCTACTCCTGTTAACCAAGAGCACAGCACAGCAGCAGCAAACCTACACAAAGGGCAGAGACCCAGGAGCCACCGTGCTTGGTGCCTCTGGGTTTTGCTTTGGCTCTTGGGTGACTCTTCAGCTGAACACCTTTTGGTGTGCTCCTGGAGCTTATCTTCCAATTTGGTCCCACCAGCAGGAATCAGTCTGCATACTCCAGGACTGATCCAAAACTGCACTCAAGCACAGCAGGTGGGGATGACCAGGAGATTCCCTTAAAACACTCTGCATGAACTAAATCACCAACATGGACATACCCAGCCCATCACAGGATCTGCTGCCAGATACCACCTTCCATCCATCCAAGACATTCCATTTAAGGTGCAGTATATTTTTAGCAATCATTGCAATGCCTGCCCAATGGTTGAGTTTTGCTAACTCCGTCTCTGGAAGATATAAGCCAACATTACCACATTACTCTAGTAGGCTGCTGGAGTGACTGTTTACAAGTTACACAGAGCAGCATAGACCCAGTGATCCAACAGAGAACAGTTCTGTGCTCATTTAGAGCACATGAGGTGGTCAGTCCTGATACTCACATGAAGGCTGCATTCCAAGAATTTTGGAAATCCAACCTATTCCAAGATTATTGGAGTTAATCTTCTCCACTTTTTCAGAAAGTCACCATTTAATATTCTGATTCGAACTTCACAATGTTTTACTTTTTGAGGGAAGGAAAAGAAGAAAAGTGGATAAGACATCCATAAGATTTAATGGCATAATGGTAACTCTATTAGGACAGCAAAATTAATTTCAGTTTCCCTGAGGTATCTTATTTTAATTAACAAATCCATGATCCTGCTCTATTAATTAGCATACTGAAATAATAGTAAGTTTTAGATGAGCTTAGTTCTGATAAAGCTTTTCATCCCCTAAAAAAATAATAAAAGGAATTAAGAATCTCAATCCAATTTGTTTTCTTCATTTAGTATCAATGTTTTGAAATTCTACCCAATACTACAGCACAGCTATTAGTGTTTTCTTTTAATTTGAAAATGTTTTGGTTTTGCATTTGCTGCATTTAAGATATTCTACCTACTGAAGGGGTGGTAGTGGCCCATTAAAAAAAGCAATTCTTGCAGGATTCCAGGTAATTTTATTTTTTATATTATTTCCTACTAATAATCAATAGGAGTAAAATGTGCGATTTATTACAATCCTTATCTACCGTGGATTTTCCAGAAAAAGTATACAGAAACAGTTATCAATTAGCATCCCAACTGGGTCAAATAAAATCCTAGGAACTTATCTGGGACACCAAACTACACAGCAAGTGTTTTGTGCCTCCATTTGCCTGGACCATTCAGTGGTCACTGAGTGGCTATTTCACTACTGGTCCAATCACTCATTTTTACAGACATGTTCATGCATTAGACTGCTGATAGGAGATCTGGAAACTTGAGTCTTTTTTTCCAAGTTTGTTTTATATTCCTCTCTTACTGTATCACAGGTCAGTTACGGGGGCGGGGGGGGGGGGGAAACCACAACAGGTTTTTCCATTTGACTCCAAAAGCAACAAATTTGTAATTTTGTTTCTGGCAAAGTGCTATGCAGATTTCCTGTTACATGAAGTAAAAGAAGAGAGGAAAATGTTATCAAATCACCAATGGCTTAGGTTAGCAACTAAAGCTAAGGAGAAAACTCCTACATAGATGAAAATATAGACATGCTCAGAACTTCAGAACTGCTTGTCCTGCAAAGACAGGCTGTTTCTTTGACCTAGCACTATCTGTAAAACAAATGAGAGCAAAAATGAACACTAGGAGGTTGTGTGTGCACAATTTTTCTAATTAGTATGTCTTGACAGCATTTTGCATACATATTTCAAACTCCTGGGTTGAATATTTTCAATGCTTTACTGAAGTACAGAAGCCAAAACCATTATTATGTAGCAGGAAAAACAATTAATGAGAATAGAGTTTGTAGAAAGAGTTGAACAACTTAAAAATACGTGTTGTAATGGAAAAGTCATGTGAACTTCCCTAACACGTCTGCCAGCCCCATGGCTGCACAGTTCCTCTCTCCTCCAGTCAGCACAGAGAGGGTAACGGCAGGAACTGCTCTATTTCCATAACAAGATGCTCTGGTAGGAAGTTGGTCCTGCTGTCTCCCCACCTCAGCTCCCCTAGGATTGAACAATACTGTTGTATATCCCATGAGATCCCAGAATGACACCCTGGTGCTACCCTGCCTCTGATGTATGCAGGAAAACAGTGGATATTGTCTCTAAAGACTTTAAGGCCATGGGCAGTTCATTGTCATAGACAAACTTCTTGCAAAGATGCTAGTTTTGTTTGTTTTTTTATTTTCATCTCCTTTTCATTTCCATGTCCAGGAAGCCTAAATAGCATGTCCCTCTCATATCTTTGTTTTCTCTTCAGGCACCTAATAGCAATTATTGTCTGTGTTTAGTTCCTACTGTTTATGTCCCAGGCATGTTAAAGAAGGATGATTGTCAGCAAAATGATTAAAATGCCTTATCATCGCTTTATCCTGTGTGTTTTCTAAAGGCTTTGTAATGTGTTTGGTAGTTTACTCAGAAGAAATACAGAAGTCCAGAGAAACCTTCTCCCCACACAAGAAAACAGGGCAGTCCTTTCAGAGATTCATTGCTCTAATAATTTATCTTCTCAAAAGAATTTTAATCATGGAATACTGAGACCACAGAAGCAGGGAACATCCTTATTTCATATTTTATGTTTTTTAATTAGGGTTTCAACATCTCAGGATTGATATTTTTGCTGTAGTGGGGATTGGCACAGATAGAATTTTTTCTAAAAAAGAAATTTTTCATTAATGGGAGTACTAAATTAATGCATAATAATAGACTAAATAACATCTTAATTAGCCTGTGCTTGCCAGCTCTCATACTTACTGTGTATCAGGTAAAGATACAGAACTCCAAGTTCCAGATTTGTTCAAAAGAATGGGAAGTTAAAAGAAGAATCCCCCTCCTGCTAAACACACACACATCATTTTTATGTGGTAATTATACTATTTTACTCTACTACTTACAGTGTGAATACAGGATAAAGACAAGGAGAGACTTAGCATGCCAAAACCAGAAAATGTAAATAATTACAGCAGCAAGAAATGAGAATAATGAAGTATTGGAGAAAATTCTACTCTTGTTTATTCCAGCATAATAGTTTGTTCTGGTGACTGGTATGTTAATGTGGCCTCTTTATATATGTATATGTATACACATATATATACATATATATCTATCTATATATATATACGTACACACACAGAGAACTATACATTACATTTTATAGACTCCAACATTTGGTTAATGGTTACTAAATCTGGCATTTACAGAGACATTAGGAAAGATGGTATTTATTTGCAATTTTATTTCCCTCATAGTGAAACATGGAATTCATACAGCTGTACAATGACGATGATTAGAATTGCCAGAAATGAAGGCCTCCTGGGAAAAAAAAATTATCAATAGCATAGTTTAACTACATGAACCATAATTGCATTATTAGCTCTGCTGTGCTCTACCACAGGAAAGCTAATGACATGATTCGGAAGAAGCTTTATAGATTATGGAAAACTATATAACCTCTTGCTCTCCCATTGACAACACAACTCATTTGAGATCCCTGTCATTAAGTGTAGGAAAACTGCCTCATTTTTCACAAACCCTGTGAATGTGTCTTTTCATGGATTTTAAATTTTAACTGTATACATGCCCATGGACCAGTAACTGAAATAACAACCATTTGTCCAACCTTACGTGTGGCAATTTTAGCAGTGAAATATATTTTCAGTCCCAGTCCAAACATATATGACTGTTGCAGAAGGAGTGAGGAAGAGGCATTCCCTGCTCCAGGTATGCACTTGGCAGCACCTGAAAGGTACCAAGAGGATTACCATAATAATTATTATATTACATTATTATATATTATTGTTATCACATTATCAGAACCTGTCAGTGAAATTAAATGTCTGGAGTTTTTCAGAGTTCTAATTGTACTTACTGTTTAATCAGTCTGCCTACACTTTACTAGCAGGAGTCCATCTTAACAGTAGAAGTACAAAGTAATTTTCACTATGTTCTGGCAACATGAAGCAGTTATTCCTGGTGAGTGACTCCCATTTTGTCCCTGCATTTTCCCCCGCCATCCAGCCCCCAGATTGCAGACATAAATACATGATAACCATTACTTTTTCAGCAATTAATGAAATAGAAATGCGCAATCAAGGTTATTAAGTCTTGAAACACAAAACTATCCAAGACGCAATCTTAAAACATTGGGCCTGGGAGACGTCTCCTCCATCACATGACACAAAGCCAACTTGCTTGAATATCCCACTTGTACACATTTGCTCCAGGGCTCCTTGGAGACTTGCAACAACCCTCAGGGATTTTTTTTTTCTCACTTTATGTGTGCACTGATAGGCACCTGTGGGTCTCCTCTAAGTGCACCACCATACAAGGATCAGCCTTTCTTTTTTTACTGGGAAGGCTTAAAAGTGAACTTGTGAGCTCTGTGGGAACTGAAGAACCAGCACTGGGGTGTTTGTCAATCCACAGCTCAAAGCTGGGCATAACTCGTTTAAGCCAGTTTAGGTCTTGGGTCACTTCATCGCTCTCCTTTCACGGAACACCCTGGGCATCCCCCGCAGGTGCAGGACAGGGCAGCCCGGCCAGGCACTGCCCTCACCCCACAGTGCTTGAATGGGCAGGTTTGCTCCTGTCCCGGGTCTGAGGCGCTGCTTCTGCGCCCACTGGCACCATGACTGAGGGCACTGAGGGCACAGGAGGGAAGGCTTGCCTTTAAATGTGATATGAGGTAGCAGGGTAAAGAACGAGCACTAATTTATCAGCAAAACGCCCTATCATTATTCACCCATTATCTCCTGCCTAACTTACTGCTGGGGTGACTCCCCACTCTGCAAACATGTGAAACCCCCAAACATGCGAAATGAAACCCTCCAATAAGGGAATCCCTGAACGGACATTCCGTCCAGATGCACACAACACACGGCGGTGAGAGACTCAGGCCACAAGTTCTGGAGCAGCCGTGCCGTGCCCCGTGCCCGTGCGTGTCCCCGCGTCTCCCGTTCCCGCTGTCCCTGTCCCCATGTACGGGAGGATGTTGCCATCAAGCGGCCGCTCCCTCAATTACAGAGCGCTTCCCCTCCGGGCCGCTCCTGCCTCGCCCCGGGATGATTTCCCACCCTGAACTGGCTGCTGAGTGAGCGGAGTAACTCAGCTGCTTCTACATTATTCAAAAACAATTTTAAGCCCAACTGCTTTGAATCTCCGAAAAAAGGAGGAGATTGAAAGCGTCTAAATTAGCAGTATCTGTCCTATTTATTAATAAATCCAACCAGGTAGTTTTTCTTCTCCAGCTGAGGAGCATAACGTATAATTCTGATTCTACTAAGAGAAGGTATGTAGGGAAGCATTGCCCTTAAAGCTGTTGTACATACTGCCTTACAAACCATAGGGGGCATTATGTTACCATGGTTTGTTCTTCTCATTTATCAATTTAAAATGATGCTCTGCTATTGTCATATTCATCCAGCTCTCAAAATCCCACCTTTACAGCAATGCAAGAAATAAATGCCGAAAAATATGTTCCACATAGTCTGCTGTTTCAGAAGTCCTTTTCAGGACTTTCAAAGCATGGGATATGCATGTTATTATCTGCAACTTCATTTAGATCTATTTACATGCTCTGAAATGTGCAGATTAATCGGTAAATTGTCAAAAATCTGTTGCTGATTGAATGTACAAAAAAAAGCAAGGTACTAACCTTCAGAAAGAGATGAAAAGGGCCATTTAAGAGTCCTGGGCTCTGCACAGCATGAGAGTATTCCCTCATTGTTTACTTGAAAAGAAATGCAACTGTAGGTTGCACAAACTAACAGGTCTCTAAAACAGTGGCTTCCACAAACCTGTCTCAGTCTGTGCTCCAGTACAGCTCCCACAACCACTGCCAGGTGACCGTGGAGGGAGGGTTAAGTGCTCATAGCAGAAAGAAGGAAGCCTTTAAAGCATAAAAGGCACCTTGATTTAGCCCAAATTTAGGTAAAAAAAGGGGGCATTAATTAGCAGCTTTGGTGTTGAATCTAAATTTATTTTCAACTTTAACAGGAAAAGGTTAATTGAAGAACAGATCCACAATGTTGTCTCCTTTATTAAGAAATACAGGGAAAAAAAAAAAAAGGCAAAAAAAAAAAGCAGATTTTGTAGATTGTTTTAACAAACAATATTTATACCACTTCAGAATAAACACCAACTTCTCAGGGTGAGATTTGATACCCTCTATTGTACCAAGAGATCTCCCCAGTTTCCTGTTCAAATAAAGGCTTGCCAAAACAAAAGTAGACGAAATGGACAAAATCTAAACTACTAGACTGTAAAATGGCACTGAGGCTTGGGTTTTGCAAGGAAAAAAAATCAGCCATTTTTATGAAGCATCTTCAGGAAATGTTAAGTTTTTAGTATTCAGAAACTCACTGCTTATTACAGACTGTGATCCTGAGAAGAAGAAAAGAAGAATATAATGAGGAAGGCAGAAACATTTTGTGGTAAAATGTATTTTTCTGAACCACTTCTAAGAACAAACTAACAATTTGCTACTAAGGGTTCTCCCACCTGAGAACTTCACTCTGTGTTTAACCTTGAAAAAGCTGGCATTGTTTCATACCATCCAGTTTCTCTCTTGTTCCTTTCAGTACGGAGATGCCTCAGATGCAGAAAGGATGCATTGATACTTGTTGGTCTCATGTCACACCTCAGCCACTAAATGCTGGCAAAAAGCGTCTGCTGAAGAGAGCAAAGCCAGCTGCACCTTTCTAACAGCAAACAGTGCCTGAAATCTCTAATAGAAGGTGTGGGTGCTTACTGACAGCAATCACCATGGATTTGGATAGCTCACAACACAAAACATTAATGCAGCACTGAAAAAGCAGCAGAAGACAACCTCTAGTATGAGAAGCTAGAAGCTCCAGGAGCATCGGGAAAGTGCTGCTTGTACTGCATTAAGACACAAGTGATTGAACAAGGGGAGAGTTCAGTTCTTCTGACACCTACAGAAATACTGCCAAGAGAAAGAAAGGGAGATGGGGCCATCTGACTGTATATTAAAAAAATACTTGCACAATTACTGAGCGCCCGTGAGAGCTGCTTATGGTGTCTGTACCGCGCACTGCAGGTGGTGATTTATCCACAGGCTTCCCATTTCTCTGAACGGAAAGCAGCAGGGGGTGGCCTCTTGGCATCCCACATAATGGCAGACACTTCAGGCAACTACCATGCACTAGACTCTCATTTTGATTTTGGGGAAAGGACATGGACTCACCTATGGTAAGTGCCAATTTTAGGACTGTATCCTTTATTTTCAGAGATGTCACAGGGCAAATAGGAGATGAGCAGGAACTCAAAGTTTCTAGAACTGTTGGCTATGAAGACCTGGTTTCTGGAATTTTCCCTTAAGATGTATTCCTTATTGAGTGTTTTTTACAGGAGATGGTAAAGGAGATCTGTGCCATTTAAAATTCAGAACTCTAAAATACCAGCAAGTGCAAAGACAACTGTTGGTAGTTTGAAATTATATGCCTACAAAAGCCTTCTTTGTTATTTTATTTATGCCTCAATTATATCACTTCTAAAAGCACAGTTTGGAAAGAAGGGCATAGCTCAGTGCACATCCTTTCACCTCCTTCATGCATATGAGTATACAAAATTCACCTCAGGGTCAGAAATCAAATGGTTATTATGGCTTCAGAAGGAACATCACACATGCCGTGCTCTGTGGTATCTCACAATACAGTCTCTTCATCTCCTCAGTTACCATCCACTCTTTATTAACAAGCAGTGAGCTCAAAACAGAACAAAGCTTTAATCCTATATTTCTTTTGAGCAGGATGGTGTGCTATCCTCACTTACTTACAGCCTTCTCTTGGTGGTATCCACACACCATATACTTACAGTGATATTTATTTTCATTTCCATTTAAGAGTATATTTTTCCATGTTTTCCCTACTGTATTTCAATCACTTGTTGAGCAATGCTATCACAGTCTGACTGCCTTGGCCTTACCATGCTTGGTGAGCTGCCAGAGCTTCCAGCAATAACAAAAGCCAGTTGCAGCCATTCCTATTCTCGCTGCCACTAGGAAAAGCTGGCAGACTCACTTTGTCACTTTTGCAGCTGGGTGGCATTTATGAGGTGTGTTTCCTGTTTTCACAGCACTAACTTGCATCACAGAAAAGCACAAAACTATAATTTTAATTGGAGTAATCATAGGTATCATTCTTGCCACTGTATATTACATTAAGTTAATGAACTCTGGGAGATACACTTGAACACATCATTGCCATCAGCCCAATTCATTACAAACCTTATGCTTCATTTACATGGGTTCCTCGGTTATTTTGTTGGGGATGGGGAATATGGATCCTGTTAGCAGATCAACTTTTTTTGTCCCACTCACAAATTATTACTTCTGAGAGACAGTCTGAAGTGACAGGGGAACCAAAGAAGCATGCAAAGGATACACAGTACTCTAAATCAGTACTGTATATTCAGGATTGGATGCTAAATATGAAAGAGGCATAAAACAAGGTTTTGAAAAGCTGTTCTTTTTGGGGGGCAGGGGAGGGGGGGAAAATTTGTTTGGGTTTGCGTTTTTCAATCCTTTTACTTATATATTTGTCATGGGAGAGTGAGGCAGCTTTTCCTACCATTCAACAGGACTCTGGAATTGTGCTTTCCAGCAGACCCCATGCACAGGAGGGAAGTGTTCTACCTTGCAGCTTTTGGGTTTTGTTCCCCTGCCCCCCTTCTCCTTAAAGCTCAACTTGATTTAAAAAGAAAATAATCACAGCTGGTTTAGAGTTAAAATTAGCTTAAAGGAAAATGAAGAATCTCAAACAGAGAAAAGAAAAACCAGAGAAAAGTCATACTCCCTACAGCTTTGTCTGAACAATCACTTCCACAAGTTGGAACTAAGGAAGTCTCCCGTCTCATTTTACTGCTGTGCCATATATATGAAGCTATTTCTGAATGACAAAACACCTGTGCATTTGTATTTACTGCAGCAGAGACTGCTTTGCTTTAGAGCTCAGTGTAAGGCCATTCCAGGGACAGGAGCAATGCTCTTTCTCTCCCTGCTACTTGGGGTTGTCAACGAGTCTACCTAGAAATTCTTCGCTCTTGCATATCTCATTTCTTTATTTCACGTATTTTTCTTTTTTTATTAAGCCAGAAAATAGTGAATATTTTGTAGCTTTCATAATTTTTACATATGCTCGTTAAAAGTAAGTGTTTAGCAAAAACAACTGTGTGGTAACTCACAGCTCCAAACGCAAATTTTTTGAAAGACCAGTTCCAGGGAAACATGTACGCGCAAACGACAAAACCCACAAATGTCAAGGTCTCTTTCATCAGGAAGCCTGACTCAAGCCCATGGTGTGACAGAATTAGAAGGTAGCCTATGCAGTACTCCTTGCTGCCTTTCTGCCTGTGAAGATGATGAGCAGAACATACAGATCCTGTGACAACATGCATCTACTAACTAGCTCAAATGTTAACTAAAGCTGGCAATTGTATATCAGCCAAAGAATATTTTGTTCCCAAAACTAAGAATATTCTTTCTGGTTTTGTCAACTCAGGTGTTGTCTTCTGATTTGCACACACCCATGTTATATAATTTTCTCCTCATTAGCCAATATTACATTAAAAAATGGACAACTACAATTAAAATAATCAAAATTCCCATTATGGTACGGATCACGTATCTCTGTTCTAAGGATGAACAAACTGCAAAACCCAGAAGTATTAATAGACCTCAGGCTCTCATCACAAATCCCAAGCTATATGAAAGCTGAAAAATTTGTCATGGGAGAAAAATATATTCTCTGGTGGAAAGAAATGCAGCCTGTAACACTGTAGTGTTGAGAGCACATATCTGTCCCCATGCAGGAAGTATTCCAGGGATCCAAGGACTGATGCAAGAGGTGAGTGCTATACAGAACCTTGAGATACATGAATGAACACCAGAGACACTGGCAATACCCAAATCTCAGTTGCTGTTAAGTGCTCTTTCTGTCAAGTCTCTCTGAAGGAGACTCAGGCAATCTCGAAGGGTGGAGATTTCAGCATATTTTGACTTCTGCTAATCTTACCAGTGAGACAGTACCAACTTTTAATTCTCAAAAATTTCTTATCTATCTGCCCACTCTTGCCCTCTTTGCAAGTTTTCTACAGTGAGAAGACAAGAATATTACTTGGTTGTAGGAGAGTAGGTGGATAAGAGTAAAAAAAAAATATTAAAATGGATGATGTGAATAATTAAAACCACTTTTCTATCTACTGAAGGAACAGAAAGCACAAAGATGAAAGTGAGGTCGCTTGTTTTATGAGTCGCTTGGCCAATCAATACCATCCGTCAGCAGCAACTGTATAAACACATCCCCTCAGCAAAGCCTTTGTAGAGCCACCTGCACCCTGATCCGGACTGAACCTCAGTGACATTTCAAACATTCTCACGAGAAGTTTTCTTCATTCAGTGAATACAACATACTGCATGGCTGAGCAAATTACTGGAACATATGCAGCGGTAGTTTAGGATTTTCAAGCAGGGATTTGAGTTGTTGGGAGTTTTTTTAACCAGAGCTGCTTTTTAACATTTGAAACCCCATATTCATTTCCATCCATGTTCCAAACAGATTTGACAAAACTTTTGCATACTTTGCAGCTTGACTCACAACTGCCAAATTCCCCAACCACTGTAAATCAGTTTAGCAGCACTGAACTCAATGGAGAGAGGTGAATTCAATCTAGTTGAGGATTTAGCTGTTGCATTTTAAAGCTAAAAAAAAAGGCATCTTGAGCAGTTATTTATTATTGGCCTGTAAGGTTTATTTGGTTTTTGCAATGTTTGACAGAATCATAGGAGTGAATTGTCATCGCAGTAAGCAGGGGGTTATACATACAATTCTCATTAACAGTAGTATTTTTCTGGGGATTTTGCAATGCCAATGCCACCTAATCAGTCCTAGCTTTCATGCTTCTGCATGCACAAAGCAGAAGGAACAGGACTTAAGGAAGGTGAAGTGAAATTACAATGCAAAAAAAAAAAATCCCAACCTGATTTCATCACTGAACTTCACAATCCCCAAGCAATGTGAACCATGATACTTAACGACATTTCACATGGAATTCAAGGCAGTCATTACCTTAAACAGGCTGCTCGCAGTCTCCAGGTTTGCTCTATGGAGTGTTTCTTTAATATAGACTTTAATATAAAAGGTCTATTTTGAAATTCTATTAAAAAGTCCATCTTTATATTAAACTTCTGCCAAAAGAAAATTTATTTAAGATACTACTTACTCTTCTGTTTAGGCCTGAAATCAGCAGGTGTTTTTCCATTTCTTCAATGACCAAAAAACAATAACCCACAACTGCTTTAATGCATTTGAATAAAAGGGAAAAATCACATTGCTTCAGCCTCCTTCTCATATTTTTCCTTTTTAATAATGTTGCTCTATTCTCAAATTGTGTAGTGGTTGTCTATCAGGTATAGAATCAGGGTAATTCAGGGTACAAAGGAAGAACAGAAATGAGAGATGTGGCAGGAGTGATGTAAGAAGTATTTCCTGCTAGCATTTGCACTTTCCTCTCTGTCCAGTCATATACATGGCTAGTGGTGCTGTGGATTCACTAACATTTAACTTTTTCATCTTACACAATATTGGCAAATTCCTCACCAAAACTTTGCAATCAATTGATTCTCAGGTACTTAATGGCATTGTCCTTGATAGATCTTTAAAGTAGGTGACATTACAATACCAACAGTGACACTGGGACATAGAAACCCAAGGAGAGAACACAGGCAGATCTACCAAGCTTTCATGTGAAACTTCCAGTACTTCTTTATCTCAGTCATGAGACAGCATTTACTAGTCAGTTCTCTCTTTGCCATCAACACCAGGAGAAGGAGAAAAACAAGCACAACAAAACCGTGAAAGCAATAATTCAGAATCAATTTTGGAAAAGGGCAAATTTCTTCACCTGCCTTGAAAATGAAATAAACAACAAAGTATGACATCAAAGTTCTCTAAATTAGATCTGTTAGTATGATAGAAACTGCTGTAGTTGCACAAAGCAGAAAAAATATCTGATAACACATCTTCTGCTTCCTAATAAAGTATAGTTTTACTGAAATTGAAATATCTCAAACAAAAGCTTGCACAAAGCGCTATGCAGTGCATCCCGTATATTTCTATGGGGAATATTAAAGGAGTAAAGGGAGTTGAAGCATAAAGAGCGTGTCAGAAAATTTGTTTTGCCAGTAAAAACCAAAGGAATTCATTGCAATACAGTGAGATTATGAAGCTCCACATTGACTAGTTAGGCAATCCTATGTGCCTTGCCCACACAAAATTGCCAGTGCAGTAACTACCTAATAATTCATTGGTAGATGTGTCAAAAAAACAAACAAACAAACCCAAAACAAAACACCCCTATAGACAGAATATGTAAAATCTCCTCATAAATCAGTAATTCTCTTTTTCAGTGCACTTCCCAGAACAGAAAAGCATTACTGGAAGCAGTGGCTAAGCAAATACCTCACATTCCAGACTCTTTCTGACCTTACCAAAAGTATGCTACAGCATAATTTTATGGTTTTTTATATTTTAGATTTTTTGTTTACAAAAATATTGTGAAAATGACTTATTCAAGTTTAGAACATCTTGTATTTTAGCTTGGGAGTCTTTGTGCAGTGGCCATCTCTTGATCTGGGACTTGGTGTTCGCCTGTGCTGAGCAAACAGCAGCACACATGGAGAGCCTGGACTGTTCTGCTGTCGGCTTAGATGGCAGAAAGAGCACTGGCTCCAAAGGAGTATTTTCCTGCAAAATCTGTTCTTAAGTTTTCACTGCACAGCTGAAGAGTGCTCAAAATCTTATGTTCTTCTAATGAAATAAAATAAGCATGAGGAAAAAGCACTAAAATATATTTTTAAACCTGAATGAATTCAAAGGTGCTGCTGTCAAGATCATACACCACACAATACAGAAACGTGTCTTAACTGATCACATCCCACTGTAGTATAAAATAATTTTTAAAAGGCACCTTTTTCTGTCACCTTGTCTGACAAGCTTTATGTATTTTATTTGTATGCAAGTGAATGGCAGTTTACTGAGTCCCAGGGGATGAAGTATTAATGATCATTTGCTCCCTGCTGTGTGGCCTGTCATAATTTTGAAGAAAGACTGACAGATGTAACAACCAATCAGTCTGGTAATACTCAGATGACAGTGGCCACTCAGTCCATTTTAACCAAGGTCCTTTGCCAAATCCTTAGGTAATTTTCATTTTAAAAATGCAATTCTTGATAGCATCTGCCGATTGCTGGGCAGGAGCAGACTAAACAAACGGTATATTTCTTTTGTGCAGCTGTCAGACTTCTATCTCAGCAGGTGTTTTCTGGAAAAAAGGACTTCCAATCTGAAAGCCCATTTTGGTCAGCAAGAATCAATCTCTAAAACATTTGGCAATTTGTTATATCAATATCTTAACATGGTGAATTCCTTGCAGCATATAAGAATTAAATCCAATTCTGACAAGTAAATAGAAGGCAGAATTTTTTTAAATGATAGTACAAAGTCAAGTGTCAAAAAATCCCACAGATTTGTACAATGTGTTGTCATTCATTTCTCTATTCTCTGCAATGCTGCCTGCTTCATTTTACCTTGAGGCTTGTGGAAAAACCCAGATAAAGACAGTTGTTACCAACTCTGACATGGAAATAACCTTATATTTTATTAGTCATTTTATATCCTACAGCCTCACAGTAGATGCACTCTGAGTTATTAAAAAAAGTTTCAAAGAAATGATTTCTGAGTGTTTGCCGAGCACAAGGTACAGATGATTATGGAGAAGATTAGCAGATGTTGCTGTCGATAGTCAGTTTCCATGTCCCCCACAAAAAGAGCTGTGCTGCTTTTCAAGCAACTGCATTTTTTTCTTATTCACACTGAAACAATATGGAGTCCCCATACCCCTGCAATTTGTCTGAAAGCTAAACATGGACGTGACAGATCCTGGTAAAAAACTGATACTGGGGGGGGGAGGAAAATTTAAAAAAAAATAAAAAATATATATATCAGTGACAGGTGCACATCAGCTTGAGGCAAACCCTGCCTCCTGGGTGACAGATAGATTGTGACAAGGTGTGACACGGCTGATGGACCCTACCTGGAGTAAGCAGCATCACCCACTCCCTTCCCAGGGCGTGCTTCTGAGACCTAATGACAGCCAATATCACTCAGGTGTTGCAGCAATAACATTTTGATGGAAATTAAATAGATACATTGCATCAAAGGCATTTGAATAAATGGCATAAGAAAGGGAAAGAGACTTGTTTGCTGCCTGCTGTTCTTTATATGCAAATCTTAATATATTACATGGCAACATTCTTGCCTTGCATAGCCACATAAATGTTTTACTGTTTTATGAGATGTTTGCAATAAATGTGATTGATGATGATTTTTTTTTTCATAATTGCCTATTAGAAATACACTATTTTGGTGACAAATCCTTAAGGGATATCTCCGTTTCAAAACTGAAGAGAATGAGAAGTACCTGCACTAGGAATGGGGTGGTGCTGCTAGCAAATGTCAAAATGCACATTCAATCTGCTGGTTAATTTTACTCATACATTTCTTTAAGCTTGTTAGCATCCTTTCCAGGTTTACTGAGTTTTGCATTTCAATCAGATACAAAGATGTATAAAAATACTGCTACCATACCTTAGGGCAGGCAAATAGCTTTAAGCTGCACACACAAATAGTCACAAGGGTGAATAGCTATAATTATATTGGAGTGCATCCAAGAAACCAGCTATTCTGTTTATACTTCTTGCCTCTATGAATTTATGTGCACTTCAAGCAAACATACTGTAAACTGATTTTAATACTAAAAATGTTGACCTTAGTATTACAGCTTATTGACTATTTTTCATAAGATTGCTGTTGTGCTGGAAAAGATGTAAATATCTGCATAAAAATTTATAGCAGGAAAACTCCTGGACCATTTGTAAAATAATCTTGGATATCACTAATAGTCACTTTAAATGCAGGAATGTTAAAGATCTTTGCACTACAGATTTAAAGCCAAATCCTGTCCTGAACAATTCTGAAATTGGTCGAGGCATAGGAACAGAAAGCAACGAACCCTATTATGCTGACATACACAGTCGTTTTGAAATCCTAGGTATCCATAGGTTTCTTCCAGCATAAGCCACATCAGAGCGTGGAGACAGCTGCACGAATGCTCTAAAGGTCATACATGGATTTGCACTCATTAGTGGCCCTTGTAATTTATTTGTCAGACGTTTGGCTCCATTGTTTACATTAGACTTCTCCATATATATTAAGGAAGTGGCAGGAAAGCAGGACTATAGCTGTTGGCATGAAGAATATGAATTATCTTCCTGCAGTATATGCAACTATATCCCTCTTATCCACATCCTGTCCACATAAAATCAAAGTAGCAGCATAGACGAGCTTATGTTTGTGTGGTGCTGCTGAACCTGCTCCCAGTCACAGCTTTGTTTTGGCTTCTGTAGGGACTTAGAGGTTTGGTTTTCCCAGCATTAAGACATGAACAATGAGAACTCTTTTTGTACCACTCTGAGTTCTAGCAAAATTGCCAGGGATACATTACTGCTGATGAAAATGCATAGCCACTCATTAGCAGTGCCCACAAAATGTCAGTAACATATCAAGGAAATCAATTGGCGAATATAATACTCAATAAGCATGCAAATAATCACTTAACAGAAAAATCTTCTGCAGCATTAACTGACAAGAAATTAATTTGGTATCATTTATCAAGATTTTCAAATACATACATGGTATGATGGACTTTTTTGAGTTAAATTATAGGAAACAAAAATAGCAATTGTAAGCTAGCAAATGAATGGCACCAAACCCAGGACTTTCGCATCTGTGAATTATTAGTCCCAGATTTCCATAACAATACATTTTTTTCTTGTAGGTTAATTGAATTAAGAGGAAATTTGTCCAATTTTTTGCCAAATAAATTAGATTTAATATATTAACTTGGGAAGACATCAGAGGAAATTTACTGGGTTCATTAGGCTTAGGAAATTAAGTTACAGAAAATTGTGCTTCCTTGTAATGGATTTAAGCAGCAATATTTAGCAGTCTACCAAAGATACACATTTCTCATACAAAATAGATATCTTATAATCTGAAAGAGCCACTACTTCACAGCACCTGCAGTCATGATTTGTAAAGGAAAGATTATTCCTACTTCCACAACATCTAGGAAACTCTACAGAATGGTAGACAATGCTGATTACAACCACAAAAACAAATCACTTGCCCATTATTTGGGTAATGGCAACTGGAAGTTACTCCGAATAACCAAAAAACTTGGGTAACCTGCTGAAGACATCCCAGACACTCCAGACTGGACAGTGGCTGTATTACCCCCTGCCCAGTTGTGCTGGCCCTCAGCACTACCCAGAGAGGGCAGCGAGCTCCCAGCCCAGTGCCCAGCCCAGCCTCTGTGTGGCTTCTCCGAATTCACAGGAAGTTTAATCCATGGCTCAGAAAAAACTCCCATGATAACAGCATGCACTAAGGTACAGAGGTGCAAATTCATGGCCTGGGAGGCTTGGGATGTGTTCTAGTGGGCCGCAGGTGTACCCAGGAAATGTAGGATAACACACACAACATTTTACAGAAGTGCTCCTACAAGACTACGTTGAAGCATCTTCCAGTAACAAGTTAAACAGGGTGTTCACTCTGTAACTCCACACAGAGAGAAGCAGCCCAAGCAGAACTATTTTGTAGAAATTCCTTTGTGAATACATTATCTCCTATTGAAAAATAACCATGTCAAAGAAACAAGAACAGGTAGGAAATAATCTTCTTGCCTTTTAAGGAGGCAAGGACCAAACCCTTTTCCAAATGAGCCAAAGGAGGAATTCTTCCCCTCCTATGGTTGTATCCACGATTGTGACAGCCCAGAGCTATTCCCAATATGGGTCAGGCCAAGGAGTTCAGTATTCTATGTGGTTACAGCCATTTCTGACAGCTCAGAAGGTACAACAGGAGAGACATTAAAAACTCTCAATCTAATCCTCAACCTGAATAGGAAGAGAAGAATTTAAGATGCTGAGTTCTCCTCCTGAGCAGGATGACACAACCACCTGGGTTGTGACCTTTTGGAAGAGCACTGTCAAGTCTCATTAAATTCCATCCTAGAGGTACAAAGATTTTCCAAAATATATTGGTGCAACTATACCATGTTCCTGTGAATGCTTGATGTTTGAAAAGTTACCCATGGCATGAAATTTTAGAAAGGATCAAAAATTCTGAAACAGAACAGCCTTCCACATGAAACAGAAACTGAAAAGTTTTGTCATGATCATCCTTAATTCTAACAGGGAAGATATTGTGCAATATGAGGTCCTTTTTTCCAAAGCAATTTATTCTGTCCACATAAAGACTGATCTGAGTTAGAGAATAAAGTGGCAGCCTCCTCATGACATCACATGTGTAGTTAAAACTCACATGAAATGTAGTCTAGTTTGTAGCTAAATTTGGCCAAAATACCACAAATTAAAAACTTCTATTGGTAAAAAAGCACCAAGGGTTACAATGATAGTACCCTAATCTAAACACTTCAATAAATTGGGATCACACCGTCACTAAAAATCTATCCAGAAAGAGCAGTGCAGACTCCACAGAACATCCTCAGTCACTACTGCCCAAATTCACCCACCCAACCTCAGTACCCAGTGTTGGTTCCAAAGCAGAGAAAGACAAACCTTTTACAGAAGAAAAAATAAAATCAACTCCCAGTCAGGGGGCCTTATAGCGGATCTTCTCTGTGGCCCTTGAATAACTGATAGCAAGGCTGCTCTGAAGCACTATTGCAGAGACAGACTTTCAGCAAACAGGTGTGGAGCAAGACAGAGTTGTACCACTGCACATGGGTCGGTGTTTGTGGGCAGACTCAAGACTTACATGCCTTTCTTCCAGGGATATATCAAGTGAAGTAACTGGAGTTGTTACTATTTCCCTTTCCTTTGCCTTCCTTTCTTCATACAAATTGTCTTTTGCATCTTATTGCTCTCCCAGTTAGCAAGCAGATAATTTGATTTGCAGAAGAACGCACAGAGGACTCCTTAAGCGGCTTATTCCAAACTACTGGCAGTAGCAGAATAACACTCCACTGGGCAACCTCAGCTCCCAGAAGGGTTTGTGTGATCCTGCAAGTATCAAGCAAATAGCACTTCATTGAAGGTACATAAGGTGGCATTTAAAGAAGTGAATTGAGCCGTGGGTTTAAAAGTCTTTATTTGGTAATAACCAATAACAATAATTTGATGATTAAAACATTCTGGTTTGTCATACTGGTGTAACTGCTAAATAACAGAGCAGCAGAAATGTGGTGTGTGAGCACTCCTTTTTCCTCATCTCCCTCAGCAATATTTCTAAATATTATGCTTGTATTTTCAGTCCTATTTTTATCACTGCCATTAAGCATAAACTGCCGGATGTCACCTCTGAAATACTTGATGATAAGTAGGAGCGTTTGCTTAAGGAGATGGACAAAAATGGGTGGGAATTTCTGGCTTTCTTTCAAATTCTGGAATTGAGAACTAATGTTTGAGAAGAATAAAATGAGAGGCAACAAATGTTGCATCAAAGGAGTAGATTATCCCTTGTAATTGTAGGCTCAACTCAGTCATATTTCACAGATGTGCTTTTTATTTTTAAATTATTATAGATTGAATGTATGGCTAGAATGCGCAGGGCTGGAAATATTTTTATATTTAAAGCTACTTCACCTTGCAAATGAAAGTATTTTAGATGAATACGGATGCAAAAGCAAGTGTAACAAGGGAGTGAGATTTTCTAGGAAGACAGCCAACTAAGGTGGTAGTAGTGAAGGTGAAATTCTGGTGTGAAGCTCTGCAATCCTTTTCTTCTGTTATCCAAAAAGGTTCAAAGAGTCAACACAAGCTGCCTAGCAACCAGGACTATCCCACTAGGCTATCCTAGGATATTTGACCATCCTAGGGTAAGGATGCTGCTGGTAATTTCTTCACTTCTTGGTCTGTGTCTAATGATTCACTTCCCCATTTGAAAAGGACACAGGTCTAGAACAAGTATCTGGACCATGAATAAGCACCATCAGGATTTGTATGCTTCCTTAGTTTCTTGTGCTCAGATAACAAGTAACTGGCAAAGAACAGCACAAAAAGGAAGAGAAGGGAAACCAACACAGGGTTACATTTTATAGTGGGGCTGTATTTTGGAACCAGGCAGGTAGAAACTATTAAACTAGAAGACGGATCAACTAGATTATGAGGGGCATTGAACTGGCTCTTTGCAGAATATTTCCCTTCCCATCTACCACAGAGGGAACAAGTCCCTTCCTGGTTCTCTGATCCCAGCTGAGAGACAAAGTTTTGTACCTCACTTAAGATACCCAGTAAAGAAGTCTGTTATTTTTTCAGCTAAAACCTCAAAAGAAGGTGCATGACTACAAGTGCCAGTTGCACCACTGCACTTTGTGAAAGGCTTGCCTGAAACTACTTAAAACATCAACTTCAGCCCATATAAAATATCAGCTCTTCAGCACTTACTCCTAAGCTTGTACAGCTGGGACTTTGACCTCAGTGGAGCAGATGGTGTAGATGGCTTAGTATATATTTGCAGGATCCATGAAAATGAAAAGCACACTATCACATGAACTTCTTTATTATTACTCCTTGTGGTATCAGTGGTTGGTTAGGGAGATAAACAAGACCTAAAGATTCAAATTTTCTAGACATTTTAGGGGTGTCCTAGAATATATACTGCAGACTATAAAACCATTCTTCACATTTGATTAATACACTTAAAAGTGACCATCTGGAAATTATCAAAATTCACAGGAACTAGAAAATATATACACAGTGTGGTTTCATTACTCCCCACACTCCCACATCAACTCCCACATTTAGGAAGACAGAACTCATTTATTTATTTTTAAAATTCTTGAACAGATTAAACTCTTGGAGAGGATGACTCGAAGAAGAAGAAAATAATGAACCAAACCAGACAATAGGGCTTTTCTACTGTTGGCTATCTCCTCCACCTTCCAGTACCACGTCCCTGTTACACCAGCAAATGCTGCTGTTCCAATGCACTGGGTCCAGGCTCTCTCCCAGATGCCACTGTCCCCATGCACTGAGCAGTGCAGGATCTCTCACAAGACAGCATCACCCCTGGTGAGCTCAGTCTGACAGTCTGCCCATGCAACTCAAGCAATCTGTGGCCTAATGAAGGCTCTGCTTTTTCTCCCTCTAATTATCACATCTTTATTGACATGCATTGGGAGGCATGACTCAATCTCCCCACTCCAGTGCTCTCCTAAACCTTTTTTCTTTCTTTTGAGGTTTACAAAATGCCTGGTACTATTGCAAAACATCAGCTAAGCCAGGGAAAAGTATAATTTCAGTTTGGGGCTTTTACTGGAATAAAAAAAAGACCAACACTTTTCACACAATTACTTTAGGCCTGTGGGGATTGATTCATTAAAAAATAACTTTGTGGCTTCCATGGTTTGATGCCAGTAGAATCATTAAAATAATGTGTCTTATATTTCTTAATATGAGAATTCTCATTAACATGATACATCCACTATTACCATATTCATCTCAAATTCAGTGCCAACAATTTCCAGAGTGACTTCCCATATAAAAAGGGTGATTGGAGAACTAATAATTGAAACAGACATTAACAAAGACAGTTTGATTATTAATAACCAACCCGAGCACCTTCCTATGGTAGTTTAAGCATGAATTGCTTTTCTACCTGTAACATCTATTTTTCTATGGAACTTTGAAAATAAATCAAGAAAAGCCAAAACAGGTACTATAGGTCAAAGTGTGGTAAAAAAGTTTTTTTCTACCTTTTTTTCACTCTTTAAAGGCAGACTGAGTATTTCAGGTAGTGTACACAGAGTAGTTTTGCTTAAGACACTGTCTCAAGGTTCTGTAAATTTTTAACAGTGCCCTTTATAAATGTTTCAGGGCTACAGAAATGAGACAGGCCTATAAGAAGTTTAATGGGTCCCTGTTTAGCCATTTGTAATGGGGATTTAACTGCTTTGTTTGTGAGCTTCAGCCAAGAAAACAGATTACCTTCATCAAGTACTAATACTCCAGAGTCAATCTAAACTCTGCTCAGCTATGGAAAGGTATCATGGGATGTCAATATGTATTATAAACACTAATCCAGCAAACCTGTCAGCTGCTTTATAAAAAAATTATATCTAAATTCAAGCTCCAAGTTCAGTACTGCTCTTCTATGTCCAAAGCCTTTAAAAAAAATTGTGATGGATCATCAGGGGCACATTTCAAAACATTCCAGTCATAATTGAAACCCTTGCAGGGAAAGTAATGTTCTCTGAGCACTAGCAAGATAAAGACGTGTATTAAAGATTAACTAAAATAACAATTTTAAGGCCTCAGAAATGACATCACATCCACCCTTTCCATCAGAACAATTTCTTTCCCATATTTGTTGTGTCCAGCTCACAGGCATGAAGCTGTTGCCAGCAGAATGTAGAACCACTGCTCAGCCCAGGCAGAGTATCCATGGGCAAGTCCAGCCAGGATTTATTGATGTCATTCCCTGTGAGTCCCCTTGACTTTGCTACTGTCAAATATTAAACATAATACATAGGAGTCAAGAACAAAAGTCTGCCTCAGCCTCCTCTCCAGATTTACTTGCACAAGGACAAAGAGACTGTGCTTTAATCCTCCACACCCTGGCAGAGCCAGAGCTGGCTGCAAGGAAAGGTGGTGCAGGATGCACTCAGAGCCTGTGCTCCAGAGGGGAGAGTGGGACAGAAACCCAGGAGCAGCAGAAGCTGAGCCAGTGCTATTCACGGGACACTTCCAGCAGCAATCATGTCACCCCTACTTTTGCCTTGTGGGCTATGAATTCCCATTTCTCCTTCAAAAGTTGTTTTTCCTTAAACCAAGCAGAGGAATGGTTTGTAGCCAGAAATCTTATCTTTTACTAGCACAGCTAATCCGTTTGGGATAAGAGGGAAGCTCTGGGCTGGGTAGCAAGCTTCTGCACAACCTCTGCCAGCCAGGACTGCTCCTGGCAGAAGGCAGCATGGGCAGCTCTTCGCTGAGGTGCTGCTGGGGCACGGGCTCAGCCTCTTGAGGAGCAGAGCAACGTGATCCAGTAAAACACTTGAGGTTCTGCTCAGCTAACCTTGTTTTCTCCCTGACTTCAGACAGACAGCAAACGTGTCTTAGCAGTCTTTTAGACCAGGGACAACACCACAGTGCTTTGGCAGATGGAGCCCAGCCAAAGAAACTCTGCAGTGCTACTGCCTGACACATAGGCAGAAATTTCTTTTCTTCAGAGCTTTCAATCTGGTGCCTTTTATGACCATTAAAAAAAAAAAAAAAAAGAAAGAAAAATGAGGGAAGTAATATCTTACGGGCTTTATTCTTCAGCTCTATCTCTTTGCCAAAAGCAATTATTTACTCAATATTTGTAATGGCATTGTCATTTTCATAAAACAAGCTCTTCTTCTCAAAAAGTTTGGGAAGCTATAGCAGACTGGTGTGACATAACTGTCGTACTTACTACATACTGTGTGCTTGATAGTAAATATTCCTATGAAGAGGAATGTTTAGTGAAGGAAAAATCATAAGAGTTATATATGATTGGCATATGGAAAATACAAACAGAATGCCATTTGCATAAGAGTACATTAGGAGAATTTCTTTTATGTTTATTCAACAAATGTTTCCTAAAAGGTTTTCCTCCAAACCAAGCAATTTAATTTTCTTTTTAATGTTATTCTCAGTGGTTATAAACTTAATTAGCTTCTTAAGCTTCACATTTATTTGCATTTGAGATAAATGGAATCTCTTCTTGGTATAACTTTTTGAAACCAAAATATGGACTAAAAAGGTGCAAGTTTGATTAGTGGAACAGATACTGTAGCAAGTAATCATAGCAATGAGATGTTAATTGGTGTCTGGGTGGTTCTATTCATAGCAACAATAGGCCATAATAACACCCGGTGTCCTCTACTGTTCAACAGTATTTTGCCTTCTCATTTATCACACTGACAATTATATTGTTCTCGAATTTCCTGCCTGTCTTAACAACAGAAAGGTATATAAAATGAGTCAGGCATCTGTGATTTTTTTGAGGCAGATGAAATCAGGAAGAATGTGCTGTAGTTTAACTCCTCTTTCTTTCTGGAAGTTAGCAGCCTGAAACAAGTCTAATATTTATTCCACAAAGAGATTTTATAATAATTCTTTTTAAAAGTGCATTTGGGTGGGTTTTTTCCTCTCCTGAAAATTCTGCTCCATGTATATCCCCCAACAGACCTAAGGATTGCAGTGGTACTTCACCCAAGAGAAAAGGGATCAGGTTGTGTCCCAGGAATAGTCCTACTCCCCTTCAAAATACACACAGTAAGGAACAACATTTAGAGCTTGACACAAAATCTTCATCCACCAGGCTAATTACTACTACTTTTGCTTCTCTCTAGCCGTGTTTTCCACCCCCATCATATTTTCTTTCTTTGAGCAGAAAGATTTTTACTGTTGAGTTTCCCTGGTTATAAACTCAACTAGTATGACTCCTAAATTTAATTGATTTTCAATTAGATGTCAAACCATCATCCATGCTTTAATGCTTAAGCACATAGGCAGCACATATCCATGCTTGATTTCTACCCAGTTTTGTGGGTCCAACAGCAACATCATTCATTCCCAGTGGTGCCAGGAGCAGAAGAGGAAACATTTGTCCATGGGTTCATGTGAGCAGACAGGTCAAATCATAGACAGGGCTCTGAGAGGGACACAAAGGGAAGAACGAAGAAATCCAAGAGCCCAGGAAAAATGCACCCATGCTGCAGTTTAAATTTTCACTCATTATTTTAAAGTGAATGTTACTTCTTTCTTTTTTTCCCTCCAATTCATCTGCAGAGTTTCCAATTATGTGGTCAAATCTATGCTCAATTCACTTTAATTCGTAGTTCTCCTTGTCTGATCTTTGTACTATTTATCCCAAAAATGCAGATTTCTTCATTGAGGCAATTTCATTTCCTTGATAGTTCTGTTTCTCTCTTCCTAGCAGAAATCTGGGATTGACATTAACTTACCTTCCTTGCCACTTTCTGCTAATAGCATTTCCCTCAGTTAGCCACCAATACTTCTGGGTCAGGAGCCTTTTCCATTTCCCCCCAGAATTTTGCTGTTTAATTCATCTGAACATCTGCTAATTTTGAGTGTTACCTCAAAGATAACAAGAGCCATGGGAAAGCCCAGCAAGTGCCTGAAATCCAGAAAAATACACATTCGGGAGAGAAGGACAGCCTTGCAGCTTATTTGACGTTTATGAAACAAAAGCCAACTTCACATTTAAGAAAAGAGTAACTCACTTTATGCTCTAATGTGCATAGTGCTTGCTTAAGACATTCAAACCATGAAATTATACTATGAGCTATGTTTGGAACTCCGTGATGAAACCATAAGTTCCTTTTTTTTTTTTTTTTTTTTTTTTTTTTTTTAATGGGACAAATAATTTTGCTGGATTTAAATGTTTACTTGCCAAAGATCCCTAAAACCCATAATATGTTCCAATTATAATGAAGTTCTGCTTTCATTCCATACACAGTAAGAAAGACCCAATGCATTAACTGGCCCATTCTCAGACAATGATTTGATTGCCAGATAGGGAAACTGAAATTGCAGTGGAAAAGAAATAGGAGAGGACAGATTTTATCCCAAAAATTTTTGAGTAAATGAAGTCTGCTTATCAAGAACTCCATACGTTGCCCTTCCAGTTTACTACAAGACCATACGTCACACATTCTTCCCACAAACACTTTGAAGTACTGTCCTTAATAAACAAAAAACCTTATGTAGATAAATGAGAGTTCCTGCACAGAAATCCAGTGGCAAGACACTGACGCCTTTATCAGAAAAGCAGCCTTCAATGCTGTTGGAAGTATCAAGCCCAGAGACAGTTCTTTTACACTTTTATACTTTTATTTCTCTTCAATAAATTTTTTAAAAAATGGTGGGGGATAAACAGGGTTAAATATTTTTTTCTAACTTGTATATGAAGGAGCCATACTCTCCTCATGGCTCAGCTCTAACATATTCCAGGGTCACTCAGAACATATAAACCCCTTAATCTCCTAAAATAAAGCAACAATTGACCTAAGGTAGTTTTCATCACTTCTGTGAACTGCCTGGAAGCAAACAACTCCAGCATGTAAAATAGGTTCCTGATCCTCTGAAACTGATTAACTAAAACAATTACAATCAATTAACACTCTTCAAAGTGTTGCTGCAATCCAAAGACTAAAATCAGCCAGGTGACCTTTAGCATGAAGAGATGCCAGAACATTTACATATTAAGTTCATATTTAAAAAAAGAAAACAACCTTCTATTACTCTAAGCCCTGATCCTAAGTTGATGTGAATAAATAAACCTGAATATATTCAAACAACAGGCAGTTCAGAAGCTTCAACCAGCTGAGAATGCAGCACTCCAAATGCTTTAAGAGAAATGTGCCTCAAAGGAATAACTATTTAATACAAAAAAAAAGTGAAAAATGAGACATTGAACTACAATTGCACTATGCAAAAATGTGGAAAAATAGTACGTAAATGTTGTAAGCCCATGAAAAGATACACAACAGTTTTAGCTTCTATACACCCAACATCCCTCATCAGGAACCCTTAAGAGCAAGCAGATTTCCTTTATTTTAAGGAATGTGAATTAAATCTCAGCTTCTTCCATGTAAGTAATTTCTGAATATTTTCACACACACACATTCAGACTAAAGTAATCAGACTGATTACAGCTGCTCCTAAGAACTCTTACTGCTCTTCCCTGATGACCGCTATTGATAAATGTGCTAAATTTAATTAATCTGATTTTTTTTCTTTTTGTTTACTAAAACCAAGTTTCTTAATGGTTTAGTATAGACTTTTCTCAATACCAAAAAGTTAATTTTTGAAATGTGTTCCAAAAATACCTCCTTTCAGAACAGTATAACCAGTTTCTTTAGAAATTTAACATACACTGTGTTCTCTTAAATACTTGAAAATCAAATACTATTTTCACTTGCTTCTACATTTTGTATACATTGCACAAGAGATTATAAAGGAGCCAGTGAATTATTTCACCGTTGCCAAGGTTCTCACATCCATCCCATCGCTGCAGAGTACAAATTCCCACATAATTTATATTTATATGACCGATTATACAAGGCATCAAGATCTAAAACTTATTCAGTTATTAACAATTTAAAAGTCTGGCTTAACTCACTGGTGAGAGGCCAAAGCAAAGACACCTGCCAGTACAGAAAATGTTTTACATGCAAATTTCTGTGACATTTTCAGTATTAAGGTGAAAAAACAAAATATGGAGTTGTTTTCATTCATGTACTGAAAGGTATTGTTTGACTATGTCTAAATCTTGCAGAGCCACACCAAGGAATTTTGCCTCAGATGTTGCATTGCTTGTCATTTACAGCAGTGAATATTATAGATTCATTAGAAAGAGGGTTAAAGGAAAAAAACTGAAAAAAATTTGCTTCCAACTAGCTGGATCACAATGGCCAATTTTACTGTCTCTTGCATGTCTGGTAATCTCCAAGATACAAGTGTCAGCATTCATGAGCTACTTATGAAAAACGAATGTTTCTCCAGGATTATAACATAGAACACATTTCATCACTTCCTTGGAGAAAAGGGCATTCGTAGTCTTGGCATGTGAACAGTAGGAAAGACTTGCCTATCTCAAACTCATTGTAATTAAAAGGGTGTTGGAATTGAAAGGTATAGTGTAACATGCGAAGAGTGATTCTGATTGCACACTGTCTCCAGAAATTAAGATTTCATTCTGGCTTAGACATATAATCTCGTCCAAGATTTATGAGAGTGTCTCTGATTGTGATGAGGCAGGGTTGAATCAACACTGTTTCACTGGAGGCTTCTGTATCTGTAGATGAGAGAGTGCTTGTTCACAGTATAGTGGCAAAAATACCATTATTGCTCAGAGGATTAATAAGTCAGTTCTGGCCGAAAAGATGCTCATTTCTGTACCCTTCCTACATTTAAAACTGAGATCCTCAAAAATAGTATCTGCTGCTTTCCAGATATTCTCTGTCTCTCTCTGGACATATATTAAGGATGTATCCAAGGTGTGTGTCGTATTCCATTCCTACATAAGCACATTATCTACCTACAGGCCAGTAATGCCTGGGTACACCAGCAGCATTTATCTGTGCAATCAGCAGGAACCAGAGCATCCCACTAAATGCTTCAGCTCTTCTAGGGAGATGATTGCTGGTGCCTTCTCCCACCCAAGAGCTGACAGTTCCTGCCTGGTAAGGACATCCCACAATGCTAGTCTTGTCCTTCTTGATGCAGCCAAGAAGTGGGATCCCTTTCCTAAGAGCACAAAGGGAAGAATCTGACCCTGCTCACAGGATGAGGGAGGAGGTGGAGGGCACTGGGTTCTGCATGCAGAGTGCCCCGAGGCAGGCAGCATGGGACCCAGCCACAGAAAGGCACCCAAAGTTCAGGAGTCAGCTGAGGGTCAATGCAGAGTCTAAAATATATTACACTTTGCAAGAACCAGTTTCTGAACTGTGGCCAAAGAGGAGAACAAAGCTACAGTAACCGAGATCAATTTACTCTGAGTGGGGTATTCACAAGGGAAAAGGGATCGTAGTAACATGCATTAATAAGCTACAAGTATCTTATTAAACTAAGCCTCCCCCAACTGTCCCTTTGTAGTCAAGCCAACCAGCTCTTACACTTAATACCAAGTTGCCTTAATATGACCTATTATTAGTTTAAAATTTCTTTCAAAGTATCACAAATATGCTACGAGAGAAATACACAGGCTGCCAAACAGGGCTGAACAAGGAGAAAGGTGGATCTGCCACTTCCCCAAAGTATGTGACGTATTTAGTAAATCCAGTGTTTACAGACCCAAGCAACAAAATGCCAGGTCTCTTCTCCTCCTTAAGGTATAGGAGCATAATCTGCTAAGAGAGCAATTGGTCTAGTGTTTGGATGTGATCAATGCAGTTATACTGCAAAGGTGGAAGGGATACATGTGCATGATATTCAGGGAGGGAAAAGTTTACGAACCAGTCTTCCAGTGCTACAAAAGCTTTTGGCCATGTGAAGAAGGCTGACTATCTGCAGTATATATTTGTCTATATCTCAGCAGATTTTCAGAGCATTAGCAGCATGAGACATCTATAACTGTAGCAGGATTTAGAGATGGCCTGACCCAGCTCTAGGAAGCAGAGGGGTAACAGCACTGACTCAGATCTCCCAGATCACAGCCGGGGCTGTAATCACCAGGGGGGGAGGATCTTACCTCTCCCAGCCCATAGCAAGGCTGCACTTGGTAAGAAGAAGAAACAAACCACTGGCACGTACAAGCCAGGACACCCTTGTGCAGGTTGCTGTCCTGTAGGCCTTTTCCCCCCTCACTACACCCACAAGGATTTTATTTGAAGCATATGAGAACTTTCTTCAGTTTGTTAGTGAGAGCAATAACTTTGCTTATATTTCGACCCTGTTCTCCATTTCTCTTTCATGCCAAGACTCAGCTTTCCACTGATGTGGAACCTTAGAGTCTAACCAAACTAAAGGCATCTAAGAATTTACATAATACTGTAAAGGCGTGTGCTAACTGAATTGGGGTTTTTGTTGTTAGGCTTTCTCTGGGAAGGTGAAAGCACTACAGTGTAATTTCTGACTAAAATTAGGCAACTGTAATCACTATTCACCTCCTCATCGGGGCACTCCCCCGCAGCAGTAATAAAGCAAGGCTAATCCCTCCTGCACCTGTTTGACCCATCAGGCCAATAGTAAATCTGAGTTGCGAAACATCTTCAGGATCTGTTAAAGATCAGGACCTTGCCTGAAAACTTCAAATTCTTGTAGTTCTGGTCATGACATATTTCTATTAAAAAATGAAATTATCTTAAAGAATAGCAGAATCAAAATATTTTTTGGGAAGATTCCCATGGTGGGTAAAAGAGCAATGAGCAAAATAAAACTTTGAGTTTTTTCTTCCTTGTTTCTTTCCATTTACTGCACAGTAACTTTTTCTTCTTTATTTTTCCAGTCAGACTGAAAAATTTGATCTAGAGGGAATTCTGGAGGACACAGAAGCAATGATGTCTGACTACTCAACATAGTTGACTGACTTTATGTTCATCTCCAGAATAATTCTGCAATAAAACAAAAAAATCCAGGTCCTGAGGAGAGTAAGAAGTTCTGGTTAACTGAGGAATTAGATGGCTCACGGGCAAGTTCCCACCTTCCTCTGCTTTGAAATTGTGAAGAAAAAAACCCATGAAACCAGAGAGAGTGGTGGTTTATCTCACCAGCATTCCCCACCAAAATGCATATGCATGGAACTGATCCTTAAGAAAAGTACACAAGGATAATACAAAGACCTAGAGAAATTAGGAAGCCAATGGAGGAAAGACTATATCTGAAAGGAAAAATTTTACAACTTTTGCCAAAAAAAAAAGTAAAGGCTCCACCTGAAACATTTCACACTTGCAAAATATGCTCTTAAAAACATTTCCCATAAGATTTAAAATGTACAAAAATTACTTATCCCACAGAAAAAAAATGGGTTTATGCCATTGCTGCGTCTTTGATCTTGTTCCAAACACTGTTAGACAATTTTATTGATTTTAGTGACATACAATTTAGTAATTCTTACTCTCTAAGGAGATAAAAACTAAATTAATAATGATCTAGAAAACTGTCTTTGAAGATTCATGTATCTTAGAGCTTTTAAAATTTGTGATTGAAATTTGTATAGAAAGCGTATCCCTTTCTATTACAGAAGGACCTCTATTAAAGAAAATAAAAACCCTTCTGTTTCCAGTATTAGCCTAAATTTGTGGTCAAACATGAAAATATTCCTGAGCTCTCCTCGGAGTTAAATTACTTGTGCTGAAGTTCAAACTTCACTCCATTAGAAGAAATATTTCAATTAGTGCATAAAGAAATGTCAGCAAGATTAATGGCAAGCAAGTACTAAAGATTTGTTATCAGCTTATCACTGCTCACAGTGCCCATTTCTCCACACCTCGTGTCACTGACTGTCCAGTTTGCATCATAAACTGTCCCTGCCTTTTTCAGCAAGTTAAAAAAGATGCTTGCATGGTAAAAATCTTTCTGTTATTATCTTCTTTAGTAATTACTGAAGCTAATCTCACTCTAAAGGCATATGCTCACCATTTGCACTTATGTTAACCTGAAAAGGATAAGGTGCAAGATGCTGTATGTGCCTTAATTGTTGTTTGCATAGTATCACTTAAAATAAGGCCAAAAAGTTACTTCCAGAGGGAAAATTCTACTACATATGACACAACATCTGTTGTAAGCTAAGTTTTCCATGTAAGCTGCAACTATGACAATGTGGTTCCTTGAATGGCAATAAAATTTCCTGTCATTACTCACACTTTACATGATGCAATTCAATGCAGTGCACGCTTCTTTCATCCTAAACGTGTACATGCTTAAATTGCACTAAACACAGAGGAAAACTGCAGTGAACTTTACAGCCTCAACGTGGTAATAGATAGATAAATTCTGCCACTTCAGCACTGAGCTGGAAATTACCCACAGGACTGCCACTCCAACCTCAGGTCTTGGAGGCTGCATTATATTCCCATATGCCTTCCAGCACTTGCCCTCACTACCACCTCATTTCAAAATAAACAATGCTATCTAGAAAGGCAGTAGACCCAAATTGGCTTCTCACACCGGTAATTCCTAGTGCCAGTTCCTGGGGAAAGGAAACCTTCAATGGAGAGAAGTAAAAGCCCTTTGTCATCTTTGGGGTGAGGAATGTGCAGAGAAGTCGCAGAGCAGTACTTGCTCTCTCTGGGCAGTTCATGTTCTAGGCCACTCCTCTACCTCCTCCAAAGTCACCACAACAGTTCATAACAGATGACAGACTAAAATATTTATTTATAGTTTTAACTAATTTATAGTCTGCAGTTGCATATGTCATATTATATTTTATGCAGTAAGGCGCTTTGAACTAAAAATTAACATTTGACAAGGTCAGAGCTGCTGAAGTGACATGAGGAGAAGCAGTTTCCTCAGCAAATCTAATTCAAGCTTCCACAAGTTTTAGACAAAGATTTCTCAAACTGCTGGTGTATTCCAGTGCCCTAAAACACAGAGTGCTTCAAGAAAAATTAACCATTTTAAAAGACATTTACATGGTATAAAAACACATCACTTCTGCCGATATAAGAGTACAATCAGCTGCTTCACCTCCAAGCACTTCACTAATGAAGACATCTTACAGTGTTTGAAGCTCTTACAACAAAACACTCTGCCAACACAGAATGCCCCAGTTTTCACCTTCTGGAGAGAAAATCAGGGCATCAAATTATCTTCTGAAGAGCATCTCAGCTGAGGGAAAGCCAATCCTCACACTCTATGGAGTGGAAAAGGCAAGGATCTGGAGTGAAGAGACTTCAGGGAAGCTCCAGTCCGCAGGATGCAGCAGGACAGCCCAGGGGTTCCTGAGCCCACATCCCCACTCTGACCCTCTGCCCTGGCAGCAGGGACAGAGCCAGCAGAAAAGGTCCCACTTGGTCTCCTCGGAAGCTGTTCCACTAGAAAAGCTGCTGAACAGGGGTTTTATATCTTTGATGGATGAGAATAGAGCAGAGTGTGGCGTAGGTTGTCAAAGGTGTGTTTGCCCACATAATTCAGCTGTTTAGCACACTACTGAATCCACCCAAAGCAGTCAGGCTTATGAAAAGTAGATGAAATTTGTGGCACGTTACATCTCCTGGTTCTTGCAACTGAAATCAGTCCTACCGAGTGAACTAAAAAAACAAAACCTGAATGATTACTTTGCATCTATAAAAAACTTTTTATTTCATAATAGATAAACTAAATGCTTCTTGAATAAAGAAAAATATGAAAAAAAAATCCATTGCTAGTTAAACCCAATATAAAATTATGTTAGCATAAAGGCTATCACTTTTTTAATAAACCAGGAGTAGCTGTAATAAGCACACATATTTCTGATAATCTCAATGAATGAATAAAATACAATAAAAAATTTAAAGAATGTGTTTTTCTATAGAAAACTCTACACTATTTGCCATCAACTACACAGTTAATTCAGATAAGTCAAAGAGGTCTTCATTATATGAATACACTGACAATTTTTTCAGCACCTGTATAATAATGCCATGTAAACTACAGGCACTAAATAGAAAATACTACAAGGAACAGTGATGGTATCATATACCATAATTCCAACAGCTCCTAAATTGGGAAACAAAGGATAATCTATATTTTCTGGATTCCAATCTACTAAGATCATAATGTTATAAAGGTTTTGCAACTATTGCCTAAGATACAATTTTAAATTCTAAACTGCTCACATTTTTACTTCAGAATTCACCTCATTCATTGAAATGTTACCTCAGCATCTATTAAGGTTTTGCCTTGAGCAAGGAATTATTGGGCTTTTTGTTTTATTTTGGTTTTCATTTTTACATTTAAAAGCTGTCTGCTTCTAAAATGAAGCTATTTAATCCCTTGTCATCACATGGTCATAAAAATTGCAGGCAGACAGAAGTTAGCAGTGGCTGCTTCACAGGCCCCACAGCAATGCATGGTAACAGATTTTCAAAGCAGTTCAAAGAGTCCAGTTTCCATCTGTGTTTGGTGAAGGGTGCAAAAACCTTGGGGCCATCTGAAAACTCTGCTTCATCTCTAACACTTGGAATAACAAAGGTGTTATTTTTCAAAGCCACAGTCTCCCCTCCTGGGGTGGCTCTGCAGATACAGTTCAGGGAAGGTGGGAAACTTCAGAGTAGATATTCTCCTTCTAGACTTTGCCTCCTTCAGGGAGTTCTTTTGAGGATGGCACAATGGTGGCCTATATAACATGGGTTACTGCCAGCAGAGGCCAACAGTTAATGAACCCTATAGACAAATTCTTTCTTCTGATTTCAGTACAAAATCTACAGGAAAACAGCCTCGATGTTCCCCCTACACACCCTTCTCTTCAAACCCAAGAGTGTTATTTGATCAAAAGAAAGTAGAGGGTGCTCTACACCCATTGTACAACCCAAAATCACGCAGTGCAACACAGGTATCCATTACATCCAGCTAAGCCAGCTCACAAAACAAAACAATATGAAAGCAACAAGAAAGAGGATGATCAGTTTGCTTTCCTCTTGATAAACAGCCAGTTGCTAATCTGCACTTCATTGTCATACACAGGGCAAGTGCTTCTGTGATGTTTATTTCCACTATGCAGCTGTACAAAGTCTTTAAAAAAAAAAAAAAAAAAGGAAAGGAAAAAAATTCAACTACTTGCTAGTTATTTGCTAGGCATTGTGTATAATATTCCTCTATTAACCATTTGCTATTGCATTTCTTGTGACCTGGTATCACACAAACACATACCAGAACAGAGAAAGGCAGAACGCCAGTATAACACTGGCAAAAGGCAAGAGTCTGATAATCTCTTGAAATCTCCCTAAAGGAAGGTTCTGGGCAATAAAGGCTTTTGAACTAAAAAATTCTAGACAGAATTCCAGACAAAAGTTCACTTACATTCAAATCAAAGTTTCAGTATATTCACATTAACTTCAATGGGTATTTACGCAGCTCACTTCCAGCCTAGCCAATGTGTTTGCAGACAGGATAATTTCATGACACTGACAGGAGAGCCTATTTAATGCAAGATTTCTGTTAAAGTCAGAGAGATATTTTATATGGAAGAGCTGGGTGAATGGTTTTACTTTGTAGTCTTCTGGTATACATGCCTTAAAACATGCGTCCTCAACAGAAATTGCTTGACTTTCAAAGATATATTTTGCACTAGGTAACATATGTGGTGATATCTACTACAGCAAGGCTTTCTGACAGTTTGAAGTTAACCTTCTTCACTAGCTCAGCTTCTGAAACTGGATACATCTTCAATAAGCCCTCCCATACTTCCCCCAAGACTCTTTCTTCCCTCTGCTGAAGACAACGTGATCATTTTCTAGCCCTTTTAGTCAGTGTTATGCAAATCATTTCAGTGGAAATAACCCAACACAAAATCAGCATGAAGGAGCTCTCTTCCAAGGTCCCTGCCTCTTCTGCAGTGCTGGCATTGGTGGGTGGGAGCACAGAGGATGGTTCATTTTGGGGAGGAGGTGTAATACACCATCTGTTCCCACTGCTGGTAGGAATCAAAGTGGAAGAGAGCACAACCACTGTACACTCACACCACCTTTCCAAGAGCTCACTGCTTATTTTCCACATTTTAATGAAATTCCATACCTACCGCTGCCCACAGGGTTCCACATTTATTCACAGGCATTTCTTTCTTTGTTGCAAGGCTCCGGGCCTCCTCTCCTTGTTCAAAGCTTCTCTCTCAGGGCAATCTCTACCCTGGTTCCCATCATGTTGCTTCCCCTTTGACGTCATTGTAGGCAAGAGTCAGGAAAAAGGTTCGTCTTAAATCTTATAGTAAAGATACATTCCTTTGAGATCAAATATTATTTCTTCATAGTGTTATCATTACCTCTATGCCTTGACTAATGTTTAAATCAGAGTAGGAAGGATCAAGTTCCAAACCAAAAAAATAGTTGCTTCCTCTTCGTTTGTGCTTTGTTGTCTTTATAGTAATTATTCTATTGTTCTGAGTAATTTAAAATAGAAATGCAGGGAGTAGTGGGTTACATTAAGTCTGATCTCTGAATAAAGATGGTTTTGGTAGAAGACTCTCCAAGGCACTGGAAGGTTTAGCAGGCACATGGACGATAGCATGACTTGGCTTAGCAGAAGGTAGGGCTATTCTTTCTGTTTTTCTAGAACTCCTTGGTGTTATGGCACATACTATTTGATATATAGGAATTGCTGGGGAATGGGGAGCAGTGACACTTTTGGTGGGAATGATGGGAAGGGGAGCACTTTGAAGTCATGCATTGTTCTGTCTCTTCTAGCTCTTGCACACTTCCCATCACCATGGTAACTGCCTGCTTTAGTGAAAGAGGAAACCTGCTTGGAATTTGTTTTTGAGAGTCATGCATGTACTGTTACAACGATGGTTTCTGACTAAATTATTAATTTCATGTCATCATCAAGTTTAGGTAAACTATGCAAACTTGCAGCAGCTGAGGAGTGAACCCCTGACAGATTTTTGCACTATGTACAGTTGAAAGCAAGCCATTGTTTCAAAAATCACAATAAAATAATATGTATTAATCTAGAGAAACTTTCCATGGATTTTTGTATCTTGTGCTGTTATGTACCAACAATAGCTAGACCTGAAAATTGGCATTTAAAGTTTAAATCTACAGTTTGTCAAAAAATATTATTATGGCACTGCAATCATTGCTTTCTTTGCTTTCTCTCCAAACATGTTATCTATTACAATATATTATATATTTGAACACATAAATTCCAGATATGCTTTGTAGTTGTAAATAAATATTTAAATCATATATAGGTGCAAAGTGAAGACAAAACATACAGCATTTCCTAGGAAGTGTGTAAAGCATCAGGTGACTGAGAACTGTTATTTTCAAAAGGGAAAGATGACAAAAATCAAATTATCAGGGCAACATTGGCATGGGAACTCTTTAAACTCATCATCAAAATACAAATCCCTGCCCAGTGGCACTGCATGGCCTTAGAACTGATGTTTTAAACTCATTTTTCACCAGATGCTACACCTAAAATTCAACTCAATTGAGAAATGTTTCTGTCCCCGTTACTGTCACTTCATGTTACTTCATGTAATACAAAAAACCCTGTCCAGCATTTACCAAACCAAACTAGCATATACATAAAAATCCAACTTACATCACAAATTTTAGAAAATCCTTGTGCAGGGAAATGCCCCTTGTGTAACTTCATGATACAACTACTCTAACACACTGAGTTAGCAGCAAATAAACAACAACAACAACAAAAAGTAACAGTTTATGCTTTCTTTCACATTGTGTTGCTAGGTATCATCATGAAAATATGACAACAACCCTTTTTAATGTAAGGTGTGCCATCTACTAGGCAAAGAATTTTCTTTATGTTACAACAGCTGTACATATGACAGTAAATGGTCTCCCCACATTAAGCCTCTAGACATTCCTGTTAAAACAAACCACTGTGCTCCACATTCCTCTTGATGCCTCTTACACCATGAAAGGAGAAAGTTCTGAAGTGAATAAGCCTTAGCATAATCCATTCCTATGTATATGTAACATAACATATACCCAAGCAAAAAGGAGCATCCATATGCTTCATTGAGTCATTGTCATATGGGCAACACCAACACAACAGACACTACAGAGCATAAATTAAGTGAGAAGTCAGGCCTACACCTTTTACACAAATTCACTTGGGCTTTCTCATGCAAAGTTACACATGATTTAGCTCAGTTCAGATGTCTGCCCAGCAATTGGCTTGAGCCTGAAGCCCACACAGGCAAATGCTTTCACAAAATCCAGCAAGTATTTTCCAGGTCTTCTGGCTATCGTGGCTGCAGCTTACATAGGCAGGGCTGAGCTGTTTGTAGTTATGCAGCTCTGACACTACCTGAATGGTGACAGCCAGCCGCAAATTCAGTCTGTGATGCCAAATCCTCTGTTGATCCACATTGAGCTTAACACCAAAGTTATTCAGCTAGTAACACTGAGGAATTTATCTAACAGTCCCTCAGTCATGTATATAAAACTACTTCATTGTAGTCATGATTTTAACTTAATTAACAGTGTTAAATTAAGGTAAAAAGGCCAAGATAGCTCTACTGAAAAGTTTTTTCCCCTCTAAACCCAAATCCCAATTACTAGGGAGCAAACCAAAGACTTTTAATTAGTAAGAAAGACAACTACACATTAATAACAGCTTAAATAGTCTTTTGAGGGAGATAGGTTTCACCACAATGCAAAAAAACAATAAAATTTCTATTTAGCCAGTATTCACATTTCCTCTTTAGTGCATTTCCTCACAATTTGCAATGTGAAAAGCAGGAAAACCAAGCAGAGTAAAATTTGACCTTAATAATTAACCACAGGGAAAACATTCAGGATACTTTAAAGTGAGACTACTGGTTGTAACACAAACACAGACCCATTCATTCATTCATTACAAATTACTAATACAACAATATAAGTACATAATTTATAATCAAGTGAATTTAAAAAAAAAAATCTGTTCTCAGCTTTTTACCTGAATAAACTCCTTGAATAGCCATGCGTGGCATAATTTGATCAGAATGGATTAAAGGGTATAGTGCGTTTATTAATTAGTTTCTTTTCCCCATGGATTGCAACTTCATCACTCAATAAAGGGCAATCCCTTTAAAACAGATGACTTATATGTCTTAAGCACATTTCCATTGGAAACATAAATTAGGATATAGGTATAGCTTAGTCTTTGTGAAAAGGCACATGAACTCAGACCTAGAGATTCAGATGGGCCAATTATACAGGGCACATGGGCACACAGAGGAGGCAAGGATTACCTCCCCTACTCACAGGTGAGTGCTGCTTCCCTGTGTCCTACCTGGAGCAGTCACTGAACTGCAGGAGCAAACAGGAGCCCAGCTGTGCCTTCTGGAGAGGCTGAGCCGTGCTGCAGCTCATCCCAACCCACACAGCCAAGGTCAGCCGTGCACCGCTCGTGTCCAGGCTGGGGCACAGAGGGCAGGGCAGAGCAAGGCAGTGCCTGCAGAGAACGAGAGGTCAGCCAGAAACACCTGCACATTTAAACATTTTCACAAAGGGAGCTACCCTGCCCATCACATAATGATTTTGGCTGCAAGGATGATTATTGCAGCCTTTCAGTGAAGACTAATCAGTTTTCCTGGAAGTCATCACTATTAGAGATTAATATACAAAGGCGGGAGCTGTTTACACCAGGCCACAATGCATTTTAATTGGCTAACACTAGCCTAGAGAGATATGAAGGAGAACAATCCTCATAAGAAGGTACACTTACATTAAATTCATCCCTTTGCCTTGATTTGGGAAATATATTTATCTATATTTCCTGCTTCAGCAGTGCAGTCTAAAGGGAAGACTTTGTACTTGGCTGCTAGATATTCCCATCCTGCCCAAATGAACTCAAAAATCTGGTTTCCATCCATGCCATGAGAAGATCAGCTAAAGCAGATTTAACTGATTAGCAAAACACCCCATCTGGTAGGAGGGCTCCATGCAAGTCCTTCATGCACCGACATCTGATGCTCCCAACCGGGAGCCTTATGGCCCAAACTCCGCAGTGCTGCCAGAGGGCTGGACAGGCACTCGCCCCTTGACCGAAGGCAGCAGCCACACTAAGCTTGTCTCAACCTGAACTTTTTTGTGATTGCTTTAGTAACTGTAAGCAGACTGCTGAAGTTATGCCTGTATCTGTCCCAGCAAGAGAGAGACAACACTGATTTGACCAGTTTGCCTTTATCAAGCAGAGTGCAAGTGAAGGCCACAGATTTTCATTTGAAGCATCTGCACAGACCACTTCCAGTCACAGGATGGACCTGCAGTGTTCCCTAGTACATTTAATTCCACTAAAAATAATAATCCCCTGTAATAGGCTCATGGCTTGAGCTAGAGCCATTAATCTGACTCCCCTCTCCCTACCCTAATTCTGACCAGCAGTCGGGGAATCTCCATCCTTCCCCATGCCTGAGCTACAGACTGTGTTAACAGGAATTAAGCAGGCACCTGCGATACCACCTGCTGCAATCTATTTAATTCTTTGTCACAAAACCATTTTGGTCTTTTTATAGTTCATTCAGTGCAAGCGGAGGAGGAGGAGGGAAGGACTGGCATTTATTATAAATGTAGTAGATTTTCAATTCCTGGAACATAGTTTGTGAACTAAGTAACAAAATTAATAATAGATCTAGTTACAGTGGATGGATTTTGTGCAAGTTTTTCTAAAGGCACATCATAAAATTGTGAAATTGTAAGGGTATTAGAATATGCAAGGGCAGACGGGAATCAAAAAACATGAGAAAGTATTTTTTAATAGAGTTTTATCTCTATATTAGCTTGTCTAAATTGTAGGCAAAGGAATGGTATGTTTCTACTAAGGAGAAAAACTGGCTGAAAAAAATGCTTTGCTTACAAAAAAAGGGGAAGTTTGCCGTTTTCAAATGTAATATAAATCTACAGGTAACCTGGATCAACATGAGATCAGTGGCCAAAAGGTAGTTTACAGACATTTATAGTGCTTCACATACTTTCTAGAGTTTTAATCTCCAGTCAGATCATTTTTAGTAGATATTTTAAGGCACTAATGTGTTACATAAGTGTAAGAAAAATTACTGTGAAAGAATTGCAGGTAAAATTAAGAATGAGTGAGGTTTTGCAGAGTGAAAATTGCCTTTGATTTTACTAATCTATTCCAATTCTGAATAATTTTGTAAAAAAAATAAAATAAATTCAGGTATTACCACTATTACAATTACCTGTCAGAACACAGAAGTTACGAAACCTTTTCATCATAGCTAAGGAGACAGAATATTATACTTTCTTGTGTCTACCTCTTGCACTAAGCCCATCTCCACAAAGCCTGTACCCTGTCAGCAGCCACCTATTTATCTCTAGAGCTCTCATTAGAGCAAAAGCTAGACTTTCTCCTGAGGAAAACTAAAATAAAGTAAGATAAAGCTCTACTTTATGGTTGCCTCCATAGCTGATGCCTTTACAATAATTCCATGAACTCAGATTCTGCCATTTACATAACTATGATTGGATGGTCCCTACCTGGCTCCCTTCCAAGGCAACAGAATGTCCCCTCACTGGGACTTGAGAATTAGTTTGCATCCATTTATACTTTGAGCAAATTTTCAGTCATCTTACCCCTCATGTCTCCAGTGAAGACTTTCACTGCTTTCCACGTTTCTGTTAAAGAATGTGTAGAAGGACACTGGAAGGCACACAGAAAGTGTGTCCAGTTGATTCTGCCCTGCTGAGTTACAGACCAACGTTGATCCAGCTCAGCACCTTTCCAAAGAATAGAGATGTTCTGATGAAGAGAAAGGTATTACTCAAGAATACACCCCTGCTAAACACTGCTGCTCTAAGCATGCATCCCTTTGGGGATTACAAGACCTGTTTATGTGGTCAGTCTGAGATGGATAAGCTGTAAATTCTAAGCAAAAATGCTGATTTTTTGCTTTTTGGTGCCTGAGAAGGCTGATTTTTGAGGGCAGCTAGGTTGTTCCACCCTGGTTTGTTCCATCTTTGTCTTCAGCAAGTTCTGTTGCCAGAGGGAACACTAAGGCAGTGAAACATCATTTTTGCTGTGTACAATGTGCTTTTTAATGGTTTTATTCCATTTTGCTTATGAAACTCAGAAACCAACTATTGATTCTACCAAGACCTTGTGAGTGAAGATTAAAGCATTCCAATGTGCTTGTCTACAGGTGTGCCATGGTGAATTATGATCTTCGCATAATTCATAGAATGAAAAAGTTGCACCAAGAAACCAACTGTTAATCAGTGTATAGGTACAGGAGATCAATCTTTGATTCGTGTATTCACAAATCCTGTTTACTTGGCCACATTAGAGAACAGACGGGTGTTCTGGAATGGATTCTTAGAAATGATGGATGCAATTGTCAAAACTGCCAAGGTCAATGTATAATGTTCAAAAAAGAACCAACTCATTTCAAGCACCTTCCATTTATCATTCATGCAATTTGACCCCCAGTTCTCTTTGTAATAACATACTACGAGGGAACAACTGCTGTGTTCATTCCTATATACTCCTGTGGACTTTCAAATATCATGCAGGTCACAGCCTTTCCAAAAGACTGAGGACATTTATATATAACTTTTTTCCACCCTGAAGTATATGGAAGCTATTACATTAAACCTGACTTTAATAAGAGTAAGTTTGTTTCCTATAGAATATTTATGCTGCAGTACTATACATGTTTGAAAGAAACTTGTTCCAGAATTTCATGGTTTTTCCACTTAAGAAATGCAGATCAATTTATAATAAGTTTTGAAAAACATACCTAAATAATTTGCTTTTCAGAACTGAGATGTCCCCTCCATTGATGATGTATCTTAGTTGCTTAACGTCATGCTGTGGATTATAAGCCAAATCTAAATAATGAGGCTTAGAGTAAAACTGTCCCTGTGGACAGTTAACTCCATAACTCAGCCATTTCTTTTAAATACCAGTCATGATTACAGGCAGGATACTGAGTCAAGGGGAATGGCATGATAGTTTGCATTTGTATGTAGGTCTAAGTATCTGGAAGTAATTCAAAGTAGTTTAATTTTCAGATTTAAAGGAAAAGAGAAATGTAGATTCTAGCATTTTTTAGGGTTTAAATGTGTTTTAGAATGCCAGAATCTCAAAATCTCCATTTCCTGGTATAATTTTTCAAAAAGACAAGGGGAAGAACTATACTTCTGTTGATTTTTGGTTACCAATGTGCACACTTTTTTTACTTTTGGAGTTTCCAGCTTTTATCACTCTATTTTCACAAACGGTGGTACAGGTTAGTGGAGTGAACCTGAAAATAGATACCCAGCAGGCCATTTTCTCTCAACTTGAAGAGGATAGGCCTTTGTTTCACCATTACAGAGGTTCACAATTATTTTTTATATTGAATAGATTCATAGCATATATGAATAACACAACCTTTTTTTTCCCCTGGAGCATGATTATAACCAGATTGAGTTTGCTTTTCAAAAAACTAACACATAACACTGGGTGATATTCCACTGAACAATTAAGAAACCAATATAAATCTGAGGATCTGGCTCAAGAGTTGTACAAGGCACTAGGCATAACTGAATAGCAAATCAAGAGTTGGCACCAAACAGCTTTATGAAGAAGGTGAAGAGGCCTGGGACCACCAGGCACATGAATAGCTTAAACCACATGCTTTAATCCTATTGTTTTTTGCAGATTCTGTAAGAAAGCTTCTGGATGTGATGAAATGCCATTTCTGCACTAAGACAGTGTCCCTGAAACAGAAGCTTAAAGAAAAAAATATTTACTAACTTTTCCCTTTTCTTCTTACACCATTATCTTTTCATGGAAAAGTAACAGGAAGCCACACACTTCTGTTGGGATGTCATATTTCTCCCAAATAAATGAGTTCATTTCTCCTCAAGTTCATGATATTGTAATAGAGTGGGAAGGTGATTTGCATAATTTCTTCGTTTCTCATATAACACTGAAATAAGGCAGTTCCTTGTAGGTGAAGAAACTGTGACATCACCCTGAAGGGCAATGGAAAGGTGCATAGAGAAGCAATCATGTCTAAAAAAGCAGAATAATTTTTGTCTAACTCTTGCACCTTACAGTTGAGCTGTCATCTTAGTAACAGAGATTTTTACTTAAGGTGTACTTCCCTAAAAATTCTCTGTAAAATCGGGGAAAAAAATCTATGATACCTAGACCAGAGAATGTCCAGAAAAATTAAGTGATTACTTCAGCTTACATGATAAAAAAATTCTTTGTGGTGAGGAAAAAGTAAATTTAAAAAAAAA
>VZTJ01005902.1:1379744-1429063 GCA_013397795.1 Orthonyx spaldingii
AAAGAGTAAAAGATTCTGTTCAGAAGGAGCTTCAGGAATATGACAGGGAAGAGTGGGCAGTGCAGAAGAGCTCCACATTCCCTCACAGAAATATATCTGCTGAAGGCTGTAAATCTACAGACTGGTTGAAAGGCGGGCTGCCATGGGATGTCAAAGTGGTGTCCCTGTCAGACACAGGCTTTTATCAGACTGAACCAAACATGAACAATTTCAGCACTTGGCTGAAGAGTGGTGCAGGGACAGCTGTGCCTGGGGAGCCAGTGCTTGTCTGGAAGCAGGAGTGATGCACTGGCACACAGGGACATCTGTCAGGCAGTTCCAGTGTTTTGGAGCTGGCTTACGCCCAGCCATGGGGACACACATGGTGCTAGCGTGCAGTGGGCTACGCTCAACTGAGCTCACATGTCCACCCATTATTTTTTAATGAATTAACACACATTAGGGCAAAACCTTTTGATCACTTCAGAATAAAACCTTGCCACTTTGAGAATATACTTCATTTGTGGTCACTACAAAGAGAGATGAATTAATCTGATTAGTTTCAAAGTCCTCTGTACCCCATAGCTTTTTTCAGCCAACTTGATATTCAAGTATAAATCCACTGAGGAGACAAAATAAAGCTTTGTAAGCAGCCTCAGCTTTGAAGTATAACCCATGCTGCAGGTGGAGTTTGGGAAATGCTGCTTTTGTACATAAATCTCGGTCAACAAGTCAGACACGGATCTTTAAAAAGCATCTATGAGAAAACATACAAATTAGTGCTCCTGAAGAAGCTACTCATTACACACTTTCAGTGCATCACGACATCAGGCTACTGCAAGTCTTTGCCTCCACATGTGGAATTTATCAAGAAGAGCCAGTGGCAGCAACTAATCAGTAACCACAAATACCAGGGACACCCAGAGGCAAGATTGCACCCCTGCAGATATGCTACACAACACTGGATAACAGGCACACTAATGATGAGGGCTCATGCTTAGGTACTAGATATGACCCACTTACTTGCCTTCAAATTAGATCACGTAAGCTTGGAGTGCAAACCCATGGAGGTATTTCATTAGAAGGGCTGCACTGGTTTCAGGTGCCAGCCTTACACTACGAGGACAGGAGCTGTGCATTACTGTGGCCATCAGTACCCTTCACGCACAGGCAGTGGTGTCAAAAGTTATCACTTGCAGATGAGAACTGTGAAAGATGTGAACACAAGTGTCAAGTTCTCTCTCTGGAGCACAGTGCTCATCCACTGAACGTGCATATATTGCTTTACCTCAGAGACTCAATATTTGCGAACAGAAGCTGCTTTCAGATCTCACCTCCTCGGTGTATGCTGAAGCTTCCATTGAACAATTACTATGCAGCTTTTATAGAAGCAGGGAGTTTTACTGCTTGAGGGACCCTGCCTCAACCAACACAGCACTCAGTCCTTCAAAAAGAGCAGGTGAATTTACAGTTGGGATACTAAGCTGGGATGTGAGGGCCCTGCCCTGAGATACCTGTTGCACTGTGCAGCTGTGAGATGTTGGGTAAGACTCTGCCCAAAGACTCTGTGTGCAAAATTTCTGCATCTCACAGGGCTATGGAGCTTTAACAACTCTTAAGAACTTGGACATTTCCTTCAGATGAGAGGTTTTACTTTCTAACATAACATACAGCACAAAATTGTTATTATAGGGCATTCCTGGATGCTTTGACTGTATGGATTTTTACAAGACAATGATTACAGCCCAGAGTGAAAGGTTTAATGCATACATTGCCACAGAAAGGTACTGGAGAAGAGTCACTGAGAGAAATAATGAGGTGACTGTCATTAATGACCTGAGCTCAATGTGCAGAGTGCACACCCTCAGCTGTCTCACTACCAACACAGAGCTGACTGCAGCTGTACACCTACGTTATTGATGCAATGCAGAAAGGCAAGATCATTTTGTTTATCAGAAGGCAAGATTTTGTCAGATGTCAAATTTGTCCTTTTCACAGTTTAAGTCATCCAACCCTTAAAACATAAACAAGATGCTCTAATAATCTGGATGTACAATTCCTTCGGAGTCTCCTACCATTCCCAGCACTTCTGATTTGCAATAAGAACAGTTTTCAAAAGGTAGAAATTACTATTTAATAACAATCTGGTTATATCACAATAGTGCATGCTTTTACATTTTTCTTATATAAATACAGTTGATAATATACTTCTCTTGTACATGCCAGGAGTGATTCCATCTTCACTGTTCTTTCACATCTCAGTTAATAAAGAGAGTAATTATATTACTGCCTCCATTTTTTGCTAACATTGTCAGATAATGAAGTATGTATTACTTTAGGCTTCTGCAGAACAAACCAAAGGGACAGTAATGTCAGAACGGAAAACGGAAGAAGAAAGTCAGCTTTGAAGTCTACCTGTACATCTCCGCACTGCCAGCTCTGAGCTCATTTTGAAATCAAAGAACGATCACACAAAATTCGAAGCAATCAGACATATACTGCTACATGGAGACTTCACATCAAGTTCTTTCTTTTTAGCATGGAAAAGTAAAAAACCTGATGTCTTGAGATGAAAACTACAAGCAAATTAGTCACATCTAGCATATAAATAATATTTTCAGCATAACAGTGAAGAAAAACACTTTGAAAACTTATTAAAATGTAGGTTTATTCTCCTGAACATTTAGTAGGAAAACCTGTCATTTTTATGCAGCGATGGTAATCAATTTTGAAATCTTCACAGATGTGCTCTTAAAGTTATTAATTTCACCAGGATGATTATGAATGCTTTACTCAGTTGTTCCACAAACATTAGAACAATGATCAAGTCCTAAATTATGATACTTCTTGTCCTTCGTGGAGAGATTTTGGTTTTGCCTACCATGCTTTGAATCTTACTTTGTTAAATGTGACTGAAGCTGAAAGAGTTAAAGGTTTTATAGATGTTTGACCAAATGAATGGAACAACAAACACCACGGTTATGTTTCGTAAGCCCTGATATCTCAGGAAGGGGAGACCTTCAGCTGCTTATAAGCTTCCTGTGAAAAAGCCTGGACGTTAACACCTGGGAGAGCTGACTCCAACGGAAAGGAAAATAACCTGAATGGGTCACATCTGACAATGTGACAGTGTGAACAAAGACAGTGAAACAGAACACTGTACAAGTGTCAGACATGTTTGGTTCAATACCTGTTTCCTGGAACACTGTGGATGTTAAAATTTGGCAATCTGTTATTTAAGACAAAAACTCGCTAATGTTATGTAACCCAATAAAATACTTGGTTAACAGCATCCCATTCAGGGCAAGACAAACAAAGCTGCTGTCAATATTCCTTTTAATTAACCCAATAGTATTAGCTGCTTATGACTTCATTCCCTTCGGTCCCAGTGGGCAACCTGAAAGGCAATTCTCACTATTACTTAGCTCCCGTGGAGTAATCCACAAGCGGCTGTCAGCTTGCCATGGCTGGTGACCTCTGACCCAATCACTTGCTTCCTTTTAACATTACTACCTTTGCACATTTAATGAACTTTGTACATGGCTAAAAAGATGTCAGCACAGCGAAACGATGGTTCCTGCTGTGAAGGCTCCATTGTTTCTATAAGTCTAATTGACCTTTCACATCACAGAAAACGAGAAAAAAATCAATATAGTTACTTAGTCACCAGTCCAATGCTATCTTTTAAAATTAATATGCTAACCACATTGCTTTTGGAACACTGACACCCAAACACCCCTCGATGTACAAAAATGAATTCTCATTAATAACCATTATATTAATCACTGTTGCCCAGAACTGGAACCTGACTGCGAAATCCCCCTGTGGAAATTGCTATAATCGTTCAAACTACAGGAACGAATTTTTTTTTTGGCATAATTACTGCTGTCTTCTATTCAAAAATATCCATTAGATGGCAGCTTTTAGTTACGTAAATCAAGCTGATTAATTTTTAATTTTTCCCATTTATATGACTTTGCACAAGTAAAGACAATTTAAACGATTAGCTTAACAATTATTAAAGCAACTTGCAGTGGTTCAAATATTCATTTAGTTACTAGAAAAGCCATACATCATTAACTTCCAATTAAAAATTTGGGAAATGGTAAATGCTGATACAATAAAAAATATGCTTATCTCCTTGTCAATAAAGCAGTATACTGCTGTAAAAATATTGTTTTCATTTCAGCTGAAGGCAGGAGGTTCATCCAGTACCAGGTTTCTCCAGCTATTTCATGAGCAAGGAAGAAGAGGTTTTCGTACATGTCAGAAAGTCATTGGGAAGAGGCATCCAATGGCAGCATAGCACTCCTGTGCCATTCACTCCAGTCCTCCTGCCTCTCATCCCATGTCCCAGATAAGGCTGGAACAGACTGCTGAGTTCAGAATATGCCAGAACAATTATCTTTGCAATAAAAGAATCCTGCAAAAAGCCAGCCACCTTTTTATGCAATAGCCCAGTGGCCAGATTGACTTATTCCAAAATACAAGGGGATTAATTTCGAATCTTACTCTACCTCCCTTCAATGGCTATGGCTGCATTGGATACAAGCTGAGTTGCCTAAAAACTTTCAGCTGTTTAACACCATGAACAGTCAGGAGCTGCTTCACTGAAACCAGAACTAGCAAACAGTGGAAGGAAAAGAATTGTGATGCTAATGGTAAGCAATGAGACTCATCTCCAACACCAAGTCCATAGCTGTATTGTATATGGACTTAAAGATATTGCACTGAAATTCAGTACAATATCCTGCCAGTGTGGCAATCAAAATCTTCAAGTACATACACAGCACTGGCACTATTGCAGTTATATATGTAATTTTATACCTTTCTGAACCCAACTGTTTCAAATGTTATAATTAGGCGTGATTAGAATGTCTTTTTCTGAGGCAAGAACAGGTCAGTTTTGTGTGGTACAGCATCGGATGATCTGTTTGTGGATCTGGAGGCAGCATCACTGCACAATGGATGCGCTCACCAGGATATCCTGCACGTCTGACACAGCTGGCTCATGTACATCACCACTCAACTGCACTGTGCCACTCCGGGATCCTCTGAGAGACCACAGCACAGAAAGAGGAGGTGGCTGGAGATTTTTTTTTTAATTAAAGAGTATTCAGTTTCTCTTGGAGACAAATTCTTAAAATTAAATAGTCAAACTCACTGATCTTCATTTGCCAAAACACAAATTCGAACATCACAAAAATTAATTTTTTTTTGGGGGGGGAGTTCTTTTAGTATCTTGAGGTTGATTTTTCTTTTGTTTGTTTGTTTGTTTGGGGTTTTAACATAAATTATTCCATTGACACAGTCACAGGGAAGACCATGATCAATACAACCTACAGGAGTTGTATACAGAAGACCCCCATGCTGTGCAGTTCTATCTGCATGGCTGTGAACTTTCTGATTTTTTGCCTTTTACCTCCAATTGTTAAAAACCAGCTTAACCTCTGCACTAACCAGGTGAATTACCTTACCACTGAGGTATGAGCAATTCTGTACTATACTTCCTCCTATCCCTGTGTTCCTTCCCTTCCACCTCCAACAGAAACCAGAAGAGAAAAGCTTCAGTTTAGACTGGAACTTAAACCTGTATTTCCATGAAATATGTTTTTCAGATAAATATAAAAACACAAGGAGAATGAAATAGAAATATTCAAAGTAAGTGGTGCTTATAGATAAAATCACAGTGGTTTCAGGTCTTAGAGATTATTAAGTGTCCACAGAAAACCTCTCCAGAGCAGTACTAGACCTCACAATTTCCTTTTAAAAATTCCACATGCACCATGGGGCCACCTCATTTAAGGGAACTTCTAAAATAATGCCACAATACTTTAAATCTTCTCTAATTTTGATATTACTGATATTAGTTTATTTGGACTGGTCATAAGACCACCCTGTGTCAACATTTCCTTCCACTGAAGAGAAAAGAAAAATGTTGAAATTTAGAAGTGGTGAGTTCCAGCCTATTATCATATCTTCCTACATATATAGCAGCCTGTATCTTTATTCAACTACATTCTCCTTTCATACATTCTTAAAACAACACACTGGAGCAATTTATAAATTGTAACACACCCTCAGATTTGCATTTTTACATGGGTATCTTGACACCTTTTTGTAAACTGAGTCTGAAGATGGGGGTGAAAAAATCAGACTTAGGTGAATTTTGAAAAGTCTGTCCGAGAAGTCTGCCAAGAAAATTGGAAGAGATAGAATGAAACAGGGCTTTGGTGTCCCAGTTTTCCACTTTAAACCTACCTGTCTCTTCCTCTAGGCTTCTGGTGCCTCTCCAGCAATGATAACTTTAAGGCTACTTTTAGCAGTTAACTGTCTCTCTCTGATATCAAAACTTATTCTAAACATTCTTCTTAGCTGTTTTAATGTTCAGGGTATTTGGCTTTTGGGGAAAAGAATATGATTTAAAGAAGATACATTTTTTCCTTTTAATAATAATTGGAGGGGTTACAAGTCCATTGGATATGGTTCTTTGGAAGATTATTGTTATCAACATCCAAAGGGTAACGTCTCCACAAAGAGAACAGACAGTATGAGCCACTACTGTGTCAACTAAATCTTGGCATTCATTCATTATGCCTATGTCCTTTTCCTGCCTCTTTCTTCCTTGGTGGTCTTCTGGTATTTTTCTTAATACCAGCAGCCAAAAGGAAAAAAGAAAAGATACTAAAGGCAATTTCTTTAGTACAGTCACAGGCAGACTTTTTTGTAGTTTAATATTTGAAACTGCAGCCCTTGTAACTTAGAGGGGCCGCCACTCCAGTATTTACACAGATGTTAGAGAAGGCAGCCTGTAACCATCCACCTCCGCCCCTGCGGTCACCTTTGCCTCTGAGCAGTCTTTGGGAGGTACATTAATAACATTTGTATTAGATACCCATTTCTCAGTTACAATATTTTTATTTCGCATTGTCTATGTGGAATGTAACTTAATATATATCCTTGATGCAGGGAGATGTTTACATAGTATTTTATGATTAGTTCAGTTGGAGACCACTGGGTTTCACAGGTTAGTAACAAAGGCAGAAAGCAGGCAAGATATAATTATGGAGTTCCAAAAGAACTGCACACAAAAAGTCAGGAATACATTTAAAAGGGATAATAAACAGCCAGCTACAAAGAAGAGATAAAATTGAATCAATCTTTAAACCTTTTTGAAATTAAAGTGAAATATCTTCAGCAAGACTGAGTAAAGATAAAGAGGTTGAAATTGCAGAGGCATTTTATTTTTTAAAAGTAAGTCATAATTGCTTAGTAATGCGATTGAACAATAAATTTTGTCTCTCCCTGACCATCTTGCTTTGGCTTTTTGAAATGCTCCAAAGAAGCAATAGTACAGTTAATAAAAAGTATGAGAGGGACTTACCTAACATTTCCTTTGATTCTACCTTTTCATTTGCTCCTCTCCTTCTATGGAATACAGAATGAAATTGGTAGAAGGCTTATTCCATAGGACTTTCCTGCCTCTTTAATCTGCAGCTTTGCTTTCTGAGCGCCTGCAGGTGCCCATGCCCTGCTGGCAGGGCGAGAGCAGGTTTCCCACTGGGAATTTTACTCAGCCAGGTGTCCTGCTGCCCCGCTGAGCCACAAACACTGAGCAGAACCTGCCAGGGGAATGTTTGCATTGTGGCTTCGCCTTTCGAATCAAAAGGTGTTAAAGATGTCATTGAAGAGCTTAGAATAGTGACTAAGCAATTTCTATACTTCAGTCTCTCAAGGCCTAACTTAGTCATATGGCCTCCTGCAGGTATGCCTAATAACTCCAGCCCCAGTGCCTGTATCTTTTCACACCTTCTTACCAAGAAGGAAGCATTGTCTTTGATTGTCCATCAGCCCTAATCCTTTCTCAGCATGAAGCTTGTTAGCATAATTGGAGAGAAGAAACCAAAAAGGTACATTATGTGCATCTTTGTGTTTCTCTTTCAGTGAGGGAGGCTGTTTGCATGAAAGACCACTGTATTTATTGCATTAATCCAGCACCTACAGGTTCCCTCGACAGAAGAAAGTCTCTACCTTTTCAGGTTTTGATTTAATGCAGGTGATGAAAATCACACACATAGATTTGTGAATGACAGTCACCACCCTCAGGAAAGACTGCCACAAGTGCCTCTCTTATATTAGGTTCTCTATCCAAAAATAACTATGGAAAGTGACTGGCATCCCTGAACTCAACCTCAGCTTCCTGGTCAGTTAAACTATAAAACTGATTGCAAAGAAATTAGTGAAGATTGTTTTTAGCCTTTTTTTCCAAGAACAACAAAGATTTTTAATATCTTGCCCAGGACACTGGAGGCTAAGAGAATAAATAGGAAGGTAATGAGCCATAAAAACTTCCAAAGCAGTCTCCCTCTTCTACCATCTTAGTCTTTAATGACAAGCAGTTAAAGGACTATAAGCAACAATAAGAGAAAGCCAACCATCCATCACAGGCACTCTGTATTGGGATTTACCTCATATTTCAGTCTTTATCTCTCACGAATAACAAGACACAAATGCCAAAATAAGCACAATTTATCATTGATTACACACTTTGTCAAGCTAGGAGAAGAAGAAATTTCTATTTGCATGACCCAGGATTTCCACACAGCAAGATTCGGATGACCAGCAACAGTGAGGTGTTTGTCTCCTCTCTAATACATCCAGTGTGACATGATTCAGTCATCATCTGACTTCCCACCTTTCCTTCTGCTCATCAGGATAAACTCAGATTGCTAAAGTCATACTTGCAACATTTTTACTATTCAGAGTGCATGCAACCCAGAAAACTCTGCCCAAGTTTCCTTAGCTTTCAACTGAAAAGTAATTACACTTTTTTCCTAGTTTAATCAGCTGCACACAAGATTTTCAGTATCTGCTGTAAAATTAAAGTATTCCATGGTTTGTTGTACAGTTGTGAGAATAATGTGCTACTGAGCATAGCTTGTGAATACCTCAGATTTCATCTTTCTATAAATTCAAGGACTTAGAGCACCAGATATGTCTAAACAACATACAAATCAAATAGCAAAATTAAGCATTTCTGCACTTGGTTGAATTAGGAGAGAATTCGGTTACATGCACTTGAGTCTCCCTGGGGTGTTGCTCTAGCTTAAAGTTTCTTGATCTTCATCTCCTATGGTCACTGTCTGTGTTAAGTTCCTTCATGAAGGACTGTGACAGCATGGAGAAGAATTCTCACACTGCAGTACAAGTACAGTCTACCAGGGAATCATGTTTATCATTGCTGCTAAATCAGTAAAACACTTTGCCATCAAGCACAACACCTTGGACTTTTTTATAATACACAGCTGCCCAGTCTTGTCACAGAAAGGAGTATGACTTCAATTAACTGGGTTTTTAATAATTTCTGACCTCATAAACCCAAAGTTTTTCCTCCATTCCATGGCCACAACACTTGCAACATGCTAACAAGAGACCACTTTCTTAAGGGAGATGAAAGATAGGCAACAACCTGTCCAGATTTTTCCTTTTATCAGAAAACATTGGTAGCCCTAGCATTTAAGAGCCAGGGAAGGGAAAGATGAAGCAGGTAGAACTCAAGACAAAAACAGGAAAAAAAAATAAACTAAACCACAATAAAAATCCACACATCACAAAATTACTCAAAATAAATATTTTATCAACTCTGAATTTAAAAGGGAGAAGATGATGAAATGAAAAACAGGATTCTTTCCATACATTGAGTAATCTCTTTGTTATTTTTGATACCAGAACTGCAGGATTTAAAGGATTTTGAAGCATACACACAGAATGCTCAGTTTTCAGCGACAATATCCATCAGCTAGTTTTCCATAGCTGTAGATACATATATATACAGAAAATGAAATCTTGGTTTTATCCTGGAAAATGATCCTAGCACAATCACCCAGGTAACCTGGCCATCTAAAGTACTAGCAGTGTTCCTCTCCTCAATCCTTCATAAATCATTGCCGATGTCTGCTTGGGGATTAAACATTTACTGAAATAACTGATGTGATTGCAAACCACCTCGAGCAGTGTCCTCACGTGAACACACTTTTCCCACAAAGGATTACCTTAGACTCCAGGAGAATAGCACGCTACATACTTTTGCAGAGCCAGAAGATGCATTTCCTTAATGGTTTTCCAGGACACTATCAATATTAAATAAATATCAGTCATTACATGTAAATACATATAACAGTTTTAACATAACAGCTTCTTCCCTCAGCAGGAAAGAAAAGGAAAATCCATCAAAGAATGGTGCATAGGGAAATCAAATATCAAATGCTTCCTGCTTCCAAGAAGAGATGTAAAATTCTGTGAATGACTGACCTGGCTCTGACCTTGATCATGGTAAGAGATTTGTTTTGGTAGTCTGTTGTAGCCAGCAACCTGCAGAGCAGTTTGGGAATCCTACCAGAGGGAGTTCTCAATGCTGTAGTTAAGAAGCACATTTGTTTATGTGGAGATACTACTGCAGATATGGTATTGCAATAATATATTTCAGTTTGCTTGACAAATACATTAAAAGAATGCTAGATGATTAAATACATAAGCATGAAAGGCTTTTCTTGAAGATAACATAAGGTGAGATGTAGCACTCACCACTGTGATTTCTGTAACAAAGGCAGCATTAGAACAATATTAGTAGATTTAATTATAGCCAGATAACAGACTCAAATAAAATTTTCTCACTCGATTTATGCACTATTGATCCCAGGTATTGCAAAATACTGGAGAAAAGTTCAGATCTCTGTATAAAGTAGCAAGTACACATATTACCTCCATATACAGCACATGAAAATACAGAGAAACTGAACAAAGCACCAACATTTCCATGTTTAACACAGTCACAAGCCAATTTTGATCTTTTCCACATTTAACTTGGCTTTGCTTCCCATAAAAAAAAGTCAAAGAATGTTCAAACTTTCAGCACTTTTTAGTTGAATAAATATGTTACTAATTAGACACTAAAAAATGTTGCACCTAAGCAGCTTTAAGGCCACTTAAAGGTGATTACTTCATGCCTGAAGTTTTGTGTCATTTGTTTCCTTCTCAAAACCAGCGTTTTGTTAGGTGGTCTGACAAAAATACAAGTTGAAAAAAAGATAAAAGTGCAGCCCTGCAATAATTGTCCACACAAGATTTATTGCTTATTATTTATTGCCTATATTGCTGCAGCCTTCCAGTACTTAAGGGGAGCTTACAAAAAAGAGGAACTACTTTTTCCACAGGCAGATAGTGATAGGACAAGGAGGGATGGTTTTAAATTAAAGAAAGATTTAGATTACGTACCAGGAAGAAATTCTTTACTGTGAGGGTGGTGAGGCCCTGGCACAGGTTGCCCAGAGAGGTGTGGATGCCCCATCCCTGGAAGTGTTCAAGGCCAGGGTGGATGGGGCTCTGAGCAACCTGGGATAGTGGAAGGTTCCCTGCCCATGGCAGGGGATTGGAACTTAATGATTTTTAAGGTCCCTTCCAACCCAGGCCATTCTAGAATTCTATGATTATACTGTCTATGTAAAATACATAGACTTATAGATCATTTAGGTTGGAGAAGATCTCTAAGTTCAAGTCCAACCACTGAGCCAACATTGCCAAGTCCACCACTAAACCCTGTCCCTAAGCACCACATCCACATGAATGCATATTTATTTATTACAAGGAGGCAAAATCAGAACTCGAGACAGGTGGGTTACACATGGTGACTTGAACAGACTAGAGAACCAGGAACAAAAAAAAAAAATGCAAAAAAAATACAATTCTTGGAAAACTACAGATGAGATAGGTAACCAACAGCAAATATCTGTGGGGACCTGACTCTGAATAGGTAAAAAGCCAATAGGTCCAAAGACTTCCAGGTAAATTCCAGTAATTAAGTAGCTCATCCAACCTACAAGGCCAGCTTGATTCCATGGTGCCATGGAATGTTCAGTGCTCTAGCAGAAGCCCTCTGCCCTGCAAGGACAGGCACGTGCCAGTCCAGCACAGCACCCAGCTGCACAGCACACTGGTGTAAACTCTGTACCAACAATACCAAAGAGTGGTCTGTAATAATACCCTGCCAAGTCTATAGCGGTGTCTTTTTCTCACTACTGAAATCACCAAATTGTCCAGGGAGCAAATGAAGACAGGGACTGCCAGGTGGGATGGGCACAGGGCACGAGCTGCTGGCTTGGGCAAAGGACATTCCCTGTGGAACATGAGGAGCCTCCAGCAGCGCTTTTGCGTGGGGAACACAGAGGACACACCCTGAGTGCTTCCAGCAATCAAAGGGGGCACAGCCCTAATTGGAGAACTCCACTTTCACACATGGCAGAAAACAACTAACTAGAAGGTTGAACATGAAATGAAAAAATATTTCCCTGCATAGAAAGGAAAGGACCCGGGAGAAAAAGAACATTTTGCAATTTTTGTACAAATATGAAAAGGCTCTGCTAACCAGAAAGCTTTGGTGGTATCACAAAATAAAGGTGTGAACTTTACCTCAGCATGGGAGTAATTATGGATAAGGCATAATGTGTTCTCAACTCCAGTGTGATGGTGTTTATATCTCAGGTGTAGTGTGAGTTTAACTTTAGTGGGTTAGTGATTAAATTTAAGATATATATATGAATAATACATGGGGAATAAAATGGGGCATTATTATAGACAAAAGAAGTGAAATAACCAGTTGGAGATGTTGTTACAGAACTCTGAAAGTGCAAGCTTCCAGATGTTTATGTTCCCCAGCTTAAAAGATTAATGAGAACACTAAAGATTTATACCCAGCCCCTGGAGCAGAATACAAGTGGGGTTTTCTAGGCATGAATCTCACCACTTCCTGAATAAGGCAATTTTCCAGGTTTAGTATGGTTGAAGCTAATTTGCCTGGAATTACCTGGACTCAAAGCCATTTAAATTCAGTCTTGTCAGAACCTCAAGGGAAACTTGCTGTGCTGGCACATAAGACTTTTGAACCTTTGGAGCAATTTCATGGCATCAAGAATAGTTTTCTGTGTTTTGAATTCTTGGATTAGCAATGATTAAGTAGAGTGCACTGCCCTTCAAGCTCCGAAGCTGCTTCCAGAGCAGAGAGAAAACACACGGAAGACAATATCTGGACACATGACCTACTACTGCTTGCACTTCACAAACTTTGCTGTCTTGATGTTATTTTGTCATCCATCATAACTTGGTTTTGAATGAAAAAATGAAGAAAATCAGCCCAGGTCCATCATCCAATGCCAGAAAACTAGCCCCCCATCATGGTAACTCCACTTGACCTGAAACACTGTGCAGCAGGACATTTATCCAAAATTGTGTCAAAATGCAGGAACTGATGTATTCACCACTCCCACCCTTGCCAAACTATAAGCCTACATTTCCACATCTCCACTACATTTAGAGTACCCTCATGAAAAATTTTATGGTAATTAATTTTTTCTTGACTCGCTGTTTGTCTTTCAATAATATAAGACCAGTTGCTTTTGGAAAACTGGTTTTCTGGGAATCAGCCAGAAAGCTTTTGAAGGTTCACACTTGCCTGTTCTTATTCATGATGACTGTGAATGAATACCCTCCACTCTGCCAAACAGCCCTTCTCACTAAACTGGCTTAAAGCTCCTCAGAATCCCTGAGGTGAAAGAATTTGGGCAGTCACAGGGATAACCACTTCAATAGGCTAATCTGATACTGGGAACTCTCCTCTTCACACACATCTCTTCCTTATTTCCAACCCTCTTTAAAACAGCACCATTTTCCTTTACCCAGCATGAGTTTGTGACCATAACATCCATGTAAATCACTTACCACTTCCAGCCAACACCTCCAGTTTCCAAGCCAAAGGAACACCACGAAAGCCTCCAAATCAGCTCTTTCCTGGACAATCCCTAAAATGACCCCTTCTTTTGCTCCAGCAATTAGTCAGGCAAGTCCAGCCTGTAGAGCTTGGCAGCCCCACCCAGAGTGGGGTTGGCCCTTCACTTGCCAGGGTCAGTGCTGCTGTTAAACCTTCAGGGGTGGCACAGTGACAGCCCAAAATCTCAACCCAGGTTCAGAAGTTAATAAGTTTCATTCTGAACATTAAATGTGTTATGGCTCATCCCAGAATTTTTCAGGCACTGCCACAGCTGTCATTAGTCTAGTAACTTAAAGTTTATCAGAAAGAACACTATTATAAATTCAATGCCCTGCATTTATTTCTGTCAACATAAGGATGCCTTGCTCAGAAGTAGCAGTAAGTTTTGATAGCCCAATGACTTGTTACCTGATCAGAGCACTATGGTCAAAACTTTGTGTGAATGATTTTTGTATGTGGACTGATGTGCAGAGATGCTGAGCAGAAGTGGTCTCTCAGAAGACTCCTATGACATTGCACAAATTAGCAGAACTTGTGTAAGCGTAGGGGAATTTATGGATCAAAATCAGAGTTTAGCATGCAAGACATTTTTGAAAGCTCTCTTTGCCCCAGACACATGTTTTAAACATTTCCGTGCTCCAAGGAGTAGAGTTTGGACAGTGTTTTTGGGAAGAAGCAGTAGATCAGTATTTTTGTGGAACATGGTGCTTGCAAACCTACTCCAGATCCTCTGCTTTTACCAGCTTGGGGGCACTGCTACCACAGCTTGTGTTGGTTTGAGCGCTTCAGCAGCAGCCCCCAGTGGGTTGCGTGTCATGTGTGTGCGTGCCAGCAACTCTCCACAGCCCACTCTTCACTGAGAATGAAGGGCTTGGTGACACGATGCAAATGCTCAGAGAAGCAGAGAAGTGTGATAGAATTCCAACGCAGCACAGTACACGTGTATCTCACAGCACCTCTGTGAGAAATCAAGCTTGGTTCACTTAGACTAACCAGTTAGCTCCAAAACAGGATGAGTTTTACGGTATCAAAGCTGTCTCCTGCAGAGCTACTTGGTATACCTGCATTATGCTCTAAGCACCTGGTTTCATGGACTTTATTATATTAAGGTCCAAAATAGCCCTTTGGAAATCTGACTGCTACCAGGAGTATTTCCACGTGTTCAATTCAATGGGCACAACTTGAGCAAACTTAGAAGATCCCAGCTGGATCTGACCGGCTTCAGGATAACTTATCTCTCCTCTACCTCCTTCCATGGAAACACAGCCAGATAAGCCAGGAGGTGAGCACACACACGGCCATCATAGATCTGGATGGTTTATTGGCTCAGGCCCTGTGTGACAGGAGACCAGCTGTACTTGTTCGCTCCTGAGAGCAGTGTCAGTGTTGCTGCACCTGAGCAGTTGGTCCTGAGTTGTCCCTACGTCCATGGCACAAATATTTGACTGACTGAAGGATGACCATATCAGCCTCCAAAAGCCCCTTTTTCTTTATGTGAACGGAAAAAAGGCAGCAGCCCAAAGAGAAAGGAATAATTTCCTGCAGGTCTCCTTTCTACTTATTAACAGGCATCTATTGGTTGACAATGCAAATAGAATAATAGTATTTCCTACTTTTATTTTAATAATGTTTAACTTAATAACTTCTTCTGAAGGTGTTTTCTGCCAAGCACCAGGATATCAGATGAAGCCCATCATACAAAATGAGTTTGACATGACTGCTTTTTAAAAGCAGGCTTACTACGGATACACTATGGAATCAGTGGATGGATTTATAGAAGTATATATGTGCACAAAGACAAGCTAGATTATCATCAAAGTGGTTCCTCTGGTTTTACAATGTACATATGAATTCACTAGGTTTTTTTTTCTTGGAATATTTTCTTTTTCTTACAACCCCCAGTTTAGAGACTTCTTTTACAAACTTTTTTACTAATCCTGAATTAATTATTGATCTGACTGGAGATAGTGGCCATGGCAGCAGTATGGAGTCCCAGGGCACAGCCTGTGCTGGCACAGCTCTGGGTGCCAGCTGCCATGGGGTGCAGGATCAGGTGCCAGCCGTGCTCACACAAGGCTGCTCCCTGCCAGAGCCTGCCCAGAGCAGCAGCAAATCCTGCTGGGGCAGCAAAGGTGAACCCTGCTCGGACAAGCTACACAGCCTTGCCAGCTCCTATCTTCACCAGCTCGTTCAGACTGTCACTGCACTCACTGCCACAGCACAGACATGTTCTCCGGGTGAAAGCCTGGCCTGACAGATGTCAGTCATTTGCTTCACATCAGTTAAACTAAGGGACTAATAGATTAGTCCCTGAGAAAACATTTGTTAAGATTTTAGTTATATTAAAACATTAGTCCAACCCCCTAGATCAAGAAGTGATATGGCAATTTTAGAAACCACTCAAACCCTTGACACAGACTGAGTCTATCCAAGTTCCTTCATATTTCTCATACAGTGTATATAATAACTCTCTGATTTTAAAACAGTATTTAATTATGTGGTCAATTTAATATCAGCTGTAAAGATATTCCACTGTAAGCTTGATATCTACTTTTCATATGCTGCATTTATATTCTCATTCGCAAACTATTAGCAGTAGTTTTATCCGATAGGCTGGATTACATTTGGAAAATCACCCTGGTGATTAAGTTGCTCTTACTTACATATTGAGAACCAAAACATGCTTATGATCATCATGGTAATTTTTTCTCTCTGTGCTGCTAATTTGTGACAGGATGGTACTGATATTTGTTAAAATTAATTAAAAATAGTAATTATGTGGAAAAATCTGAATCTTGTTTGCCTGGAAAAATGAGAACAATTTAAGGCTTTTCTTTGCTGATTTTTTTTTTTTTTACAGTAGTTGTTAATATTTGAATTTTTCAGTTCTTTGTAGTTTGGGTCTACTTGATAAAGCATACTTGAGATTGTTATGGAACTTTAGATTATAAGCAGGACATCTATGATTAAAATATATTCTTTAAAAGGTTTTTTATTTTAGTTATCTTTCACTTTCATCTGATGAAGGATAAGAGATAAAACAGGCTTTTGTTGTTTACTGTACATCTGGAGTATAAAAAAAGCGTTATATGAGGAAAGGATACTCCATGAAACACTATGTCAGACACATTTGCAGTCAAAATTCCAGAAATAGCAAGATGTTAGATAATTAAAATGTCTTCCAGATCTAAACCATAGGGAGCTGGAGTTTTAATCACGTAGAGTATATTCATGAGAAGTTTCCTCTTTTATCTACATGATCAGATTTTGATGCTTTCTTTTAGAAAGAAATAAGATCCTGCTCTGGAGCACAAACATTGTTATATTCCTTTAGTATTGGCAGCACTCACGGAATCAAATGCTTTTGTAGAAATCCAGTTTTTTGTTTACCTTTGCCTTAAGAAGGTTCTGCAAAAAAAAGTTTGAGCTCAGTTTGTCCTCAAAGTACACCCATCCCATTGGGTTCGACCCACCTGGGAAGCAGCTGAGCAGGAAAACCCTTCTGCAGACGGCTGCTGCCCCTACCAGAACAGCCCTGGAGAGCAGCAGCCAAGGACCAGAGCCTTGTTTTACTGGGAACCCCAAACCCATCCTTAAAAGGCTTAATAAAGTGCCTGCTATGATAACAAGGTAAATGTAAAAGGGACATTTCAGCAGTGAGGCCTTCACTGGGCTGCAAAAAAACTGGAATGAGCTTAGTGGGGGGAAAAATAAGATTAGCCATTTTTTCATAGCTAGAAGATGGTTTCACAGCCAAAGCACTTCACTAATCTTATTTTCTAATTCCACCACATCTCTTATTAACTTATTTTTCATCTTGTAGCCCCCACACAACCATAACATTTAAATAATGATACACGGGTATCTGCACCATCTTAGTCTATGCCCAGTCAGATCTAGTTATTGAGCAGTATTTTAACAGCTACGGTAATTTTAAGGAACAATTTAGATCTAGGCTATGTTAAGAGAAAGGAAAACACATCAGTGCCAAATTAGGCTCTGATGAGGCTCTTGATCACTTTCCTTTCTCCTGACAAAAACAGAAGGTGCTAGTAATGCTGAGAAGGTCTGTGTCCCTGATGAACAGATGTTAATAACAAAGAGCATCTTCCCCATGTTAAATAGCCAAAAGAAGAGATATTGCAGCCATTGATAATGATACCCATATATCATGCATGCTAAATCATGACTAAATAATTAAAATCTGTGCGTGATACTTGTTTCAGGCAAGGAAAGCAGATCACAGTTTTAGTGGTCAGAGGAAATGAAGTGCAGCTTTGCAGAAGTGATTGTCACTGATCACACAGAGCATTATAAAATGCACAAAGAAAATTAAACCAGGAAAAATGCAATTGACTGTGAGTAGCTTATTCAGGACTGAAGGCTGGCCATTCAGTGGTGGTTTGACTTCTGGTAATTATGACTAATTGTTTGAATATGCATTAACATGTGGAGAGAGTGATTGGAGGGAGGTGATGAGCAGAAAGTCCTCCCAGGGTAAGGTTGGTGGCCGGGTGCTCCCTCTTGCTGGTGGCAGGGTCTCCTCTTGTTGCTACACAGGCTCTCCACCCCTCTTGGCCACAAGAAATCATGGATGGATAGACTGATGTTATTTCCTGCAGTGGGGGAAATAGCTGAGTAGAGGCAACTGTAGCCTGTTAACAAATGCTACATGCTGTATTCTCCTTGGTCTCCACTTTACCAGCTCTGCTTGTGTTGGCAGGAGCACTGGAATGATGGTATTACCCCAGATTCACCCAGGAACACGTCACCCAGCTCCCACAATCCCTTTTTGTGCTGTGACCTGCAGGGCCCCTCCCCAGCAGATATCTCCCCCTGCACACATCTGTGTGCAGAAGTGGGGGGAAGGCTCCATTTCCTGAGGCTTGCCCATGTGCTGGGGCCAGCTGAACTCGTGGAGACCCATGCAGAAAGCAGCTTATCTCACGTCTCATAAAATGAGGGCTACAAAGGCAGTGCAGCTTTGTTAGCTGTCACACAGACCTTTCCTTCAAAGCACAGAGAAGAAAAAAACCAAAACAACCTATTATTCAAAACATGAAAGAAGAATTGGTTGAAATTAAATTTTTCCTCCTACCCATTTATAGAAACAGATTAAGTCACTTTTGAGGAATAAGAGAAAGTATCTGCTTCATGAAAGGTATATTTACTTGAAGTATTAAAATTGAAGTTAAAGTGTAGCTTTTTGCACAAATTAATTTAGAACTGATTTCACTTGATAAATTTGCATAAGCATATACACAAAACTTTGAGAACTATAGCAATAGAAATACTTTAGAGAATGAATTAGCAACCTAGCTAACAATAACTAGCAATAATTAGCAACTTAGCTAACAATAACTGGATATTGCCAAGGATACTCCCATGTACTCATCAACACTGCTTTTCTAAGCCTAGCGCCCTTTGATAATCCAAATTCAGGGGGTGGAGGGAACCAAACACATTTGTATGTCATGATAGCATGACAATCTATCCCTGTTTTCCACCAGATATAAATTTTATGAACATCTACGTTACATGAAACTTTGTTTTTAAATTTAGAACTGTAGAGAAATGTTTTCCTCATTTTCCAATCAACTGCTAATACAGCAATACTGAGAAGAATAAGGTGTCTTTTCCAGGTGCAGTTGTGATATTAATTACAGAATAAACACAATGATACAAACATCATACTTCCCATTATCCTAATTTTCATATTGTATTTTTCCATTATACCCATTCTTTTAGTACTAAAGAACTACAGTAGCAAACAACATACATGTACCTACTTTAATTTTGCTATCTTTAAGCTTGGTACTCTTTTCTTTGCACACACACCCCAAAGACATTTTGCTGGTTAATGTCAATGTATTTCAGTTAGAGAAGGAAAGTTGTACTTTTGCAATTGTTTTAATAAGCATAGAATTTGTCTGAGACACAGACACCTAAGACATTTGTCGGAGTCTTTTGGGACTGTGCTCTTTATTCTGTTTCTTGCTTCATCTCCTGTAATCTTACATGGTCTGGAGTGCTGCAGGTTAATGATATAATTTAATCAAAAATTATTCTTTCTACACAGCCATGGTAATAGTCAAAGATTACGGCAATGGAGTTATTAAAAAGACTTGAACTAATGGCAAGAGATCAACATCACATCTTGAAAAGTACTCCTATGTGTTCTGATTCTGAATGTGAAGATTCACTGTTTGCATCTGTGTAAGAAGCCAAAAATGTTTTTAAAAAATTGGAATTGAAATACACCTGTGGCACACCAGGCAGCCCTCTGTGTGAGGAGATGTAAATGGGACATGGTTTAGGTCTCTTTTATGTCACTGGAAGTGTATCCTTTGACTTGGAGAGCAATCCTAACCTAGTGACAGTACACGAGGAGCCTTCCACCTAAAATAAAGCAACAGAAATAGCAGGGTTTATTCTTTGTCTCTGCTTTGTTGTTTTGGGGTTTTTTTCTCTCTTTTATTCTAAACTTATATTTTCGTTCATCCTGGTAGGTCTTCTTTTTTCTTTTAGCAGCTACTAATTGTTGCAAGTTTTAGATAGTAGTACAAGATGGAGGCTTAGCTTTATATTCTGGCCAGGATTTGAAGTTATTTCCTTTGGATGTATCCATATCGTTTCCTCTGTAAAATAAACACTTGAAAAATGAAGTGTGTTAACTTTAGATTCCTTCTCAGAAGCCTAAAGAATGACTGCTGTGTTGGACTGACAGTTGAAGGTGAATCTGGAAAGCACAGAAGATAAAAGTAAACCAAAATTAATATATTTCAGATTATAGTTTTAAGTGGTTATCTTTCTGTCCTAGAGGCTTCTGTAGGTGAGTTGAGGGGGAAAAAAATGCACAAAAAGGCCCTGTAACACATTTGAGCATCATAAAGCAATTCTTTAGTGTACAATAACAACAGTGAAATCTCCAAACACAGTAAATAAAGTGGAGAAGAGTATTTTAGCAAAAGGATATTTTAACAACTAGGAAAATTATCTTAGTTGTAGCAAAGGAATCTTTTAAACTAACATGACAAGGTACAGGCAAAAATTAATATTATACACTAATGTTCTTTTTAGTGAGTAGCTTAGGTTGATTTATTCACTTAGGTAATTATGTACCACAATATTACTAATTCAGAGTAAAATTGAATTAGGAAACACAGAATAAATTGAAACTGTAGTCATATTTCTTTCTCACTGTGTAAGGAACAGAGATGTATTGATGTAAGTTCTAAGTGTACTACATAAGTTAAATTCCCTAGACTGCAATTTGATCAAAAAGCATTAGACATTTACTTAGGCTATAATAGGTCCTTGCCATTGGATGGCAGTAAAATTCTACATCAATCACTAGAAGCAAAGTGAACCTAGGAAAACAATGGGATTTTTCCTTTTTTATTTAAAAGTAGAAAGCTTGAGGGGGGATGGTGATGCCTTAAATGCTGTGATAAGCACTAATATTAAAATATGGTTCCTTTTTCTATGTTAGGAGCATTTTAGAAATAGCAAACTCAATTTTCTATTATGTGGAAAATCATTTATTGCTTCTTGAAAAGACAAGCAAATCTGAGCATATTGCAAAGACTGCAAATTTATTATTTTTATTGCTACTTATCTGAGGTTTATATATATATATATATAGTTTACTTTTTTTACTCAACAAGATTTGTTATATTTCATGCAATATGGAAAATATTTTATAAATAATTAGCCTTCTGTGGTAGCACTGTAGAAGATTGATTCTTTTCTTTTGCGTCCATTATTACTGCAAACGCTATGACCAAAAGAGTTCTATGTTTAATGAGGAAAAAATCCATCCTTCCTGTATGCACATGATCACAGTACATGCAATGAAAACACCCTCTGTACAGACAGAGCCTTTCTGTCCAGTACTTTCATATCACAGGCCGTGTTTTACCACCTTTGTTCAGACATATACCAGGATCAACAACCATTCAGATTTCTAGAAATCTGGTCTATGAAACAGTTAAGTTTCTGCAAGGTGATCATCACTGAAGATTCACAGGTCATTAAAACAAAAGGAGTCAGTTTAGCTCTGTGCCTTGTCCTTGACTAGTAAAGTCAAGATTTAGACCAACAATAAGTACATCTGGGGTTTTTTAATTGATATTATAACCAACAAAGAATAAGGTGCAACTACCATGTTCTTAAAATACTGTTTATATAAACTGCACATTAAGTAAAGAGAAAAAGAAATATTATTAGACAAATTATCCTGAAACATTCATTTTCCACTTCCTATTTTGGGAAGCTCCACATGCAAATTAGTTTCACTTTTAAATGTGCAAGTCCTGATCAACGAAAATCAATGGGACTATTATGAATACAATCACAATAATTGCACTAGTTTTTGATTGGACCCCTTTTATACCAAAAATAGATTTTATGTGTTTAGCAAATATAGAGAATTATATTTTTACAGGACTGAACTAAATAGAGCAAGAAATATGTTCAACATATGGTCTCACATGAAAAAAGACAAATTCTAATGTCTTAATTTAATTTTTTTAAAAAAATTGTTATAAATTTAGTAGCTTGAATTACAGTCTAAATAGCAATAAAATAAGTCAACTGTTTTTCACAGTGTAGTCAGGGTGGTCTAAAAAAAGCTAAAGGCTATTAATCAGGACTTCCTGGGATCAAACCACAGACTCCCTAGCAATTTATTCACTCACTTTATATTTAGAGTCTGCTAAAACTTTATAGCTTTTCAAAGATCATATTAAGCATTAAAATTTGGAAATCATTTAACAAAAGCTGTTATGGAAAAAAAGAGAGAAAACAGCTTATCACAAACTCATTCTTAGGCAAGAATGTGTAAAATATACTCAATGAAACCATACTAATCTGGGATTTATGGCAGTGACTGTGAAGTGAAGCAATGCCATAAACCTGGTGATACAGATTTAGTTTCACTCACAAGGACTTATAATTACAATGCTCCTGAACTGAACGAAGAAATCCCCCCAGAAATATTTCTCCCCCATGTTGAGGCCATGATCCTACAACTATACTATCAACTTTGGGCATTTGAGCAGTACCAGCTAAGTCAGCTGAGTTACTCATGTATTTAAGATAATCATATACTGGCAGGATCAAATGTGTAAGATTTTGTTGTTGAAATTCCCCGAGACTTAGTGCTTGGGACTAAATCTTCTGCGGTCCAGATACTATAAATTCACTTATATTTAGTGAGCCTGAACAGCCAGCAATTGGTTGTTCATATTCTTCTCACATTTGTATTTAGCCCAAGAAGTGTCATTAAGACTCCTAAGCAGAATTTCTTGAGTGTTCAGAATTCTTAATGTAACAGAAATTGAGATTTTTGGCATCTCCCAGTGGCATTTGGTGCAATATAGGATCAGTGTACAGCTGAAATAAAATTTACAGTGCTGTGATATGTAAAATAAATGTCAAAAGATCATATTCTTCTAGAGGTATGTATTAAGCCTACAATTCCTTCTTAGCAAGAAACTCAACAAACTACTGCACTATAACCACTCTTGGTGATACAAAGGAAGCCCATGTAATATCTGATAGCCTTTCTCCTGCCACGCAGACACTGCTACCCACGACCTGACCTTACTTCAGTCATACACCAAACTAACTCTACTTTTCTTTTTAGCTCCTGGTTTGCTGTCACATAAAAAGAGCCTATGGTGTTAGCATGAACCTTCCAGACAGCTTTAACTTAATTTTTGAAAGCGTGCTTTAGGTTTTGCAACAGGAAATTACTAATTTGTGTTTTTATAAACTTTAAACAAAAATGGGATCACCAGATAGGCACAAGTGTATTTTTAAAAAAAAAATATTAGCACAAATTAAGAAAAAACTTCTAAGGTCATTTTTTGTATGCAGTGGCCAACTGCACATAATTGTGCTGAACTTGAGAACTGTACTTACTTTTTGGTGAAAAAGTGTAGCATATAGGCATCAATTTCCAAAATATGAGCATCTTTATTAAAAATAAAGGCTCAATAACTCAAGAAACATTAAGATTAGATGCATACTCAGACAGCAACAGTCTTAAACTGGCTGTTGTTAATGACCAGGTGTGACAGCTTGTTGGTTAGTTATTATTCTGTTTTACAAGTATAAGAACTTAGGGTAATGCCCAGATATTCAAACCACTTTGTATGTTCTGTGGACTGGAATTATGGGGAAGAAAAGAGGTGTTGGGAGAGCAGTGGAAAAGCAATAATAAGACATCCTATAAAGCAAATGAAAGTTTCAGAGTCAGATGAGCTGTGGACATCTGAGTAATAAAAGATGGGTAGAATGGGCCTGGGGAAAGTGGGCAGAGAGCGGAATAAAGCAGCAAGGCAGGAAGTTGGAGAGTCAATAAGGTGGACGAAGCAGAGTGTTGAAATGTCAATGAGTCATCGCAGTGGGGAGGCAGCTGGATTGCAGGTGCTGAGCTCAGGGAACTATGGCAACACCAGCAGAAAGTTTTCTGAATGCCAGAATTTAGTGCCGTCATCAGAGGGCAGGGCTGGCGTTAGGTAGCTGCTGAGTGCTTCTGTTAGCACTCCAGCGTCTCCCTGGTGCTGGCAGATCTTCCTTCCAGAGAAAAGGGGATAATAATCAGAATTTTCACAAATTCTCAAAAATTACTTTCCTACCATAAAAGCAGCCTATTTATTACTCAAAATCCTTCTTATTCTAAATAATATGAGATTAAATTATGGCCTAACATAACTAACAGCAAACTTCAACTAAGGACATTAGATCTAAAGAAAGGACTTCAGTTATGCTTCTTAAGACTTAGGTCTTTAAAAAGGTAACTATTTTACTATGCAATGCCTAATTTCCTATTAAAATCTCAGCCCAAGACCCATAGCTGGATCCAGTAGACACTTATTCACTTGTCGTGAAGACCCAGTTCTAGAGAACTGAAACTTACACTTTATGATTTACTAAATTGCTGTATTGATTGGTAACATACCACTTTCATTCCCTGAAGAGTAACGTGTAATGTCAGCAGCTCAAAATTCAGGTACATCAAAATAGAAAGGTCTTGTAGGTGTCAAACACCTGAAGAGGGAATTGAGTAAGCGCGTCCAGCTGAAAAAGTCAGCCTCTTGCTTCTAATTTTTCCTCATGTGGGAGTCTGTCATTAATACATTTCTAATGCCCAGAACTGGACTTAGTGTTACAGATCTCTGTTATCTACATAAGGTGCAAATTGGGAATGCACAGAAATGTACAGAAGGAGAAGGACTGCAGTGCTGACCTAACTCTGTGACACTGCAGTCAGCTGCTCTTCCCACATAACGAGATATCGGTCAGACTAAAGCAGTTTGCAAATTTTTTCATAAATTGAAATAATTTTCTAGTCTCTTTTATACTTGCTCACACCCTAAACATTCTCCCAAGGGAATCAAGAGGCTGAAACTTTAATCTTATATTATTAAGCTGAGTGGTACAGCTGATCTGACTTGATAAATTATTACTATATTATTTCATCTGTTGCAGTGTTTGTGCATACAGAAGACTTCCAAAACACAGACAATTTTTGCTGACTTTCAGAGAGGAAGTATGAAGGATCTGTACTTCCAAATGGATCGCTCTGTGCCCATACAGGATGCACATTCCTTCAGTCAAGTAACAGGCACACAATTATGCCAAGAAGTCATTAGCTGTAAAACAAGTAGCAGGAACCAGGTGCTAAAAATAGATTTTGAAGACAATCAAGTAATTTAGAAACTGATACTTTTACTTGAAAAACAACTAATTACAAATAGTAAAAAAACTTGTCAAGAAGCCAGTAGCTCAAGAATCAACAACTCTGCCCAGAAACAGCAAAATGCAAATTGTCTACAAGAGCACTCACTAGAAGCATTTCTCCCAGCTAGGAACTAGAAACAGCCACAGGTTGTCTCCAAAGGATGTCTCCAGTGGAGCAAGTCTGGTGGGGAGGACACACAGCCCAGCTCTTTGCCCTTTGGCTCAGTAAGCCCCAAACCACCAGGTGTGTTACTGCAGATACCTGCAGCCACCACACAGCCCTCTGAGTGGGGATTAAGCACATCTATCAGACCTCTGGTTGCCAATGGATGTTTTAGTTTCCTGAGCACAGACTTTCATACATAGACAAGCCCCAAGTTAATTTCAAGTCATGATTAGTTTTTGACAACATTTAAGATCTCTGAATTGGTATTTATTTTGAGGCTCTTGATATGCAAATCACTTATGCTAAATTCTGCAGCTTTGACTCAGTTTAGATTATCAGCATTTACCTGCAAACATTTGAATAAACACAAGTGAGACCATCCTTTTACAACCCTTTTAAGATCAAAGAGTCAGTATTCTGCCTTTGAGGCTTGTCAGTTTAAAACCTGCACTAACAATTAAAGGATTCCTCCCCCTCCTCTCTGCTGTCTTCCTCCCTCCCAAAACCAGGAATGAAAAGATTCCACCCTGCAAGAAATGTCCAGTTTTATAGGAGAACTTCTCGTTAATGAGTAAACATGCACTGTTCTGCAATATTGTTTCACTGCTCTTCTGCTTAATGGGCTCCATCCTGCATGGCTAAAACCTCAGGATAAAAAAAGGGCTCTGGTGAGATCTAAGCTTTCATTAAAAATTTGATTTATTTTGTGCTATTTCACTAGGAATACCCTAACATTTTTCCCATCATAGTTAATGTCAGAATGCCATAGGAAAAACACTATGAATAAGCATTAATACGCTTACTGCTGACATCCCTCGATCAACAAAATGGAATTTTGTGCTTCTTGGCTAGGTAGAATAGGGCATTGTATTTTTCATAGGCATAGAAAACATTTGAAAGTCTCTGGAATAATAACTAAAAAAAATTTCACATGTTGAAACACATTTTTATTACTCAACGATGGTGTTTCTGAGCTAACATCACCTGTCCTTACTAGGATGTAAAGACTATGAAAAGGACAAGAGTAGCCTTGAGTAGCCTTCTGCTCTGTAGAAGAAACTATCTTTAGGTTGTTTTCAGAAGCAAGATTACACTCAGCATTGGTTTTGAAGAATTTCTGTTTTCTATTTTTTAAAAAAATTACATTTTCTATCTGAAAATATTCCAGAGCAGAATAGGATTATAGGCTGTTCCGTGGTCTGACAGTGTCATGACTGACAGGCATCTGTAGCCACATTTAGCAATTGCGATAGCTGTGGAATACTTCAGAGTATTCAGTCTATCTTACAAACACTACAATGTCTTTTTTCTCTTCAAAAAGTAGCCACCCACACATAGGGGGTGGATGGAGCTATAAATGCTCCTGGTCCTGAGGCTGTGCTTCAGCAGCAGCAGCCTGTGGCCACCTGCACTCACCCACCCTCCTCTCATTCTGAAAGGGGAGTTCTGAAGATTCAAAACAATGACATATTTTTGCAACCAAAAAGACAGAAAATAGTATTTTCTGTGTTATTTCCATGACTCTGGAGAGGTAGGGTTGAGCACAAAAAACAGGCCATCCTCTAGCTGACCTAAAGTAAAACTTATAAGTTTGCATGTAGAGAAGGATATTAGAAGTATAAAAATGAGAAAAAAGGTATATGAATGAATACAACTTGAACTCATAATGGATTCTGATTCACACTAGGTTTGTCTTATAGTTCACTGCTTTGCACACAGTCCTATCACAGAACTTTTGGTAACCTCTTCCAGTGTTCTGAGACAAAGACAAAAATATGTTGATAAGGCATAAAAACATTTATATATCTATATTTTCTGATCATTTTTTATGAGCACTTCAGTATTTTGACTAGTCACCATTATTTCCTGAACAGATGCAAAATAATTTCGATTAGAGGATATGTTCTATAGTGATTAGTGAAAAGTCAGACAACAGTTAACGTCTTTGTTGTAAAGGACAGCTAAGACAAAAGCGTGATAACTCATTTGGGAAAACCAGTACATAAGTACTTGCAAACTAAATTAAACTTTAACAAGATAGAAAGTGTGTCTCCTGACTGAATAAACATAGTTTCTTGTTGTCTGTTTGCTTCTCTTCCCACCTTGCAGTAAGGTCTTTACACAGACTCTTTAGTGTACTCAGGAGTACTCAGTGTGCTACTTGTATCATTGGATTGGATTTCTTAAATAGTGTGAGCTCAATTAATGGGTTATACCAGCAACTGAAGTGTCATGAAGTAAATGAAAGCCCATGTTTAATGAATACCACCTTAGTTACCCAAAAAGTACTTTGATATTTTCAGACCTCTGTGACATTGAATGTTTGCAAATAAAACAGTCCTGACTGCCTTTGAAAGAGAAATTACATAGTCCAGTTTCTTCCACAGTTTGTATTAGAGGAACTAAAAACTACAAGGCAAGTTTTCCTCCTGCAAAGTAAACATTTACTGATGTTTGAGAAAAACTTGCAATTGCATAAGTGGGATATTATCAAAATATCACAAAATATGTGAAATAGAGAGATATTGGATATTATCAAAACACATCAAAATATTCCACCTGTGATCAAGAGTTCAAAACAACCTCTATCTAAAAGATAACTGTGTTTATTATGGGTATCATTCTGTAGACTGAAAAAGATTAGACTGTAAAAGGGATTGACATTCTTATACGAAAAAAAAAGAAACAGAGAGAGGTGAAAAATCATGTCTTAGAAACAAAGCAGGAAATGATATCATGCTCAAGCAGTCTTTGCAACCTTTGGCCAGAATGGCAGTGATAGATTCCTTCAGGGGGAATAATAGGAATTGTGTCTTGGAGAGCATTTATAACTCCTGTATTTCCTTGGTGCATAATGTTCATTAGGACTTAATACATTTTTCTAGAGAAGGCACTTTGACCACTTCTCTTCATTTTGGCTAAGGAAATAAGGGGTAGCTCAGGTGAATACAAAAACTACATTTGCATGGAATTCTTCCACTTTTGTTGTAATAGAATTGCCAAATAAATAGCACATTTCGTGCCCTCACATGGTAAAGAGGACAAGATCCTAATATGAGGTAACATAAGCAAAAAGCAGAAGCAAAAAAAAACAATAGGAAGAGTTAGAAAAAAAAGAAGTGACAGCCAAGTCTTGCAGTTACCATGAGGCCTCTTTATTCATGCCTTTACACAGTTGTTTATATATGTATTTATTCATACATGAGATACGGTAAGTTATCTCAAGGACAAAGTTGAGGAAATGTGAAACTAGATCTGAAACAGATTGTTATGAAAGAAAGGAAAACTGAAGACAAGATGCTCACACAAGAGAAATGACAGAGTGTGGGGAGGAGAAAGTGAAAGATCAGAGGGCTGAAGATATTCGGCCTAGTGACAAGCGATGGAGGAATCAGGTGTTTGCTGCTGCTGAGAGAGTTTAGTCACAACTTGGAAAAGTTCTCTGAGAAGGCAGGGTGTAGGCTCAGGAAATTGAAAACTCCTGAAAGTTTGGTGAAACACTGATACTGAAGCTTTTGTGGAAACCTGAGGTTTGGATAGATCAAGAAAGACATGTGGGGATCTTTCTTGGAAGACCTACTGGGGAGATGGAGAAGGAAAAGGTAACGTATTCTCTCAGGATGAAACTATGGAGGTCTTAATCCTTACAGCAGCCAGAAGGAGTCATATTCTAATCATTCCATATACCCACTGCATCTGCAGCCCCATACAGGGTATCTGCAGGGTTCTTGGAAAGGGACAAGAGAAACACTGGTTTGTACGCCATAGCCTTTTCTTTGTTGGGCAGACCTAGAAATTATGCTGCCTTTGAAAGATATAAATGGGACAGAATGGGATCAATCAAACTAGTTACGATGCATGCATTCTATTGTCATTTTTGTCACAGCAAAAAATATATTATTTTGATATATATGTTTTTATATATGTATATAATAAAATATTTTATTTTATAGCAAAATAAAATACCTACTTTGAAATTAAAACATTACAAGAAATCATAAAATTATAGAGAAATTAATTCACAGAATAATCTGCATGGTAAGAAATCCAAAATTTTTTTTATAGAACTGGTATCTGACAACACCACTGTCTTCAACCACAATTATTTTATGAAGTAAATCCCAGTACTTCTTAATGTGAAGAAGGGATTCAATATTAATTATTTTTAGACATCTAGAGCTAATCACGGAATTCTTTGATACAGAACCACAGAACTGAGAGAGCTGCTCCAGCTCTGGAGGAGCTTATTGACTGCACAAGCAGCCCAGGTAAACGGGTTAGAACTTCTCTAGCTGGTTACATCAGCTGCATAAACCCTCGGGAAAGTACTTTGGCAAGCCCTCAGTCAGCTTTCCTGCCTCCTTTGCTAGGTTTGGTGGCAGTCAGTGACACCCCTGCAGCTCCTTATGTGGCATCTGCCCTCCCCCAGGGACACCCAGAGGAGTGAGCCAGGCAGGACCCAGGGTACTCCCCAGCTCTGGGGCCACAGCCTGCGGGGAGAGGCAGAGACCTTCCCACCCTGATGTGCCAGGTTTGGCAGGGACATGAGGGTCTCTGCAGGCCACACCAAAAACCACCAGCACCCCCAAGGCTCTGTCAAACTGGGAAAAAATCCAGAGGGGTATCCAGGGTAACACATAACAAATACTGCCTAAAATCTATTAAAATCTCTACTCTGCTAATTTATTGTCACTGGTTCTACTGAAAAATGTTTACCATGATTAAGGAAAAAGTTATGAACTTATTGCTTCAAAAAGATTTTTTTTTTAACACTATAACCATATATATATCAAAAATATAAAAATAATAATTTTAGTTCTGCCTTAGCATCCAAAATATGCTAATACTGCCCAGAAATCCTTTTAAAGCATTCAGTGGAGAAAAAATAAGTAGATATGAATGTGGATTGCCTAAGATAGGCTTTTGTAAACAAAAAACTTAATTAATAGGGCTGTGACATAGAAAAATACAGAACTTGATCTTCTTGTTGTGTTCCTATTTGGAAAGCTGTTGGGAAAATTTTGCCATTATCCTGAAAGGAATACAAATATGTCTGTTTTAATGTTTATAACTATGTCTGCTTTATGAAACAAAGATGTCTATATAGCAGCAAAGTGAGTTCCAAACAGAAGAGACAAACTTCTACTGAGAACTGACGTTAAAAAATAATGGATAGAAATATTTCCATGAAGCTTGGCAGGAATATGTACACTGTAGATGAACAACTGTTTTAACAAATGTTCAATAGAAGTATCCAGAATCCGAGGAGGAAATAGCATAACTACTGATGTCTGATTCCATTAGGATCAGAACCAATGCACTGCTAAATTATCACAGGATATTTTATGAACTGTTATTGATGATTTAGTGGCAGGCTAGGTTATGTAGCTTACAAGCTGTCACCTTTAAGGCGAGGCCAAAAGCGAGCCCAAGGATATATTCTGAAAGAAAATGTAACAATTATTATAGCATGTGTGTCAGCAAAGTTCATATGATTCATTGTCCTTCTGGTAATAGGAAAGCTGTCAGTGGGTGCTCTTGGGCATGGTTCAGCTAACTATATAAAGAATGTTCTCTTAAACATTCACCTACGGCTTGGGATTCAGAGGTTGCTTGTCTGATTAAATGGAAGGGAGGTAATTTAAAAGCATCTTCCTTTCCAAATATGTTACTGTCAATTGGCTTTGGTTCAGAGGTTTCCAATCTGAAGTACATGAGGCAGCTGCAGAAGAACTCTATTAATATTCCTGCATAAAATGCTTTCTTAGCCCAGGTCAGCTCCCCTATGCACTTTTGATGTATTAGAACTTTAATGTTCAACTGAATTGACAAGTGATGGGTTTTACAATCAATGTGCACAAAGGACATGCCATTCCTAAGCAAGCTCAAGATTTATTAAATCTAAAGATAAAGAGGAGAGGTTACTGTGCAGTGTTTTGTTCCTCTGCAGTTCATATATTGTGCAAGTTACACCTGTGATATCATCTGGTTTAAAACTGGGCTGCAGCTCAGCTCTGTTTCAGTATTAAGTAAATGAAAGCTTTGAATATAATTAAAATGCAGAGTGTCAACCTGAATGCTTAAGAGAGGGAAAAAATAAATCTGTGGCACATTTTCCTTAATGTTTTGCCACAGGTTGATTTCTGAACTCACAGCACAGATGTTTTAAATATGATACAACCTATTTGTTCCAAAGTTCGATGCTAATTCTTTGGCAAATATGTGCTAAATTAGGGGAGGTTATGTTTTCTTGTGATGAAGCAGCTCACTCCCACCAGTGTTTGCAGGAACTTTCTCACTACTTTGTGCTGGGGTTTTTTTCTTTAATGGGTAATGTTGGAATGAAGTGGCAGGGTCTTTCAGAGAAAGGCTAACTTACAGTAGTTTTTGTATAATGCTCTACAGATGTAGATGTTCCCCAGATGTGAACAGACTAGAAACTTAGTTTTGTCTCTGGGTATTCATTCACCATATAAATCTCCCAACACATTCTTATCTGCTATGTAAATAAGATGTGGAATTCCAATAGTGTCTCAGCCTTCTACAGCAGATGGTATAGTGAGATTTACCACACCATTACATTTAATGGGATTGAATTCATTTGGATTTCTTGATGTTCACTCGGTCCTTCTCTGAGCAGCAGTGTTGCCAATGTTCCTGATTATATATGATTTGAGAGAGTGCTTAAAGAAGAAAAAACCCTTTATCTTAGAAATACGAGTATTTTCTGTCAAATTTTAAAGTGTGTATATATTGCATTTCAGAGGATTTATAAGCCTTATGAGAAAAGGATATTTAATGAATATTCAACAAAGAACTTGAAGTCATTACATTTGAAGATTTTTGTAAATATCAGCTATCCAGTTAACTGTTTTAGTACTAGCATCATTATATATTCATTTGGAAAGAAATGAGCTTTTTCCTCATCACATCAGTGTAGACAGAGTGAAAACAACAAGAAAGAATCTATGTTGAGAAAAAAAGGATCTTTTAAGAACATATTCGAAATAGAAGTTTTTGATTTTAATTTCAAAGTAAAACTGGCTCACTGTATGCAATAATTACATTAAATTAATAAATAATATTTTCAAAATGCAAGTGTAAACTGACGCTGCTAAAACATCATTAGAAATGACAGTGTAAAACCTTGTCAAATTCTTGTAGTGAAATTTCTTTTTAAAAAATGCTATCACAAATGCCTTGATCTGCTTGTTCCACAAATTGCTGTGTACCCAAAATGACTTAAATGTATACAGATATCATATGTAGTCATCCTTTAGATGATGCTTTAATTCATTTTGTCTGCTTAGCATTCTATCATTTCTGCAATATTTTATGTAGCCTAAAAATTTACTCAAACCAGTCTCATGAATTTTGTCATGCTATTTCTATAATTCCTCATAATAGTCATAGACCATCAAAATACTCTAACAGGATAGCAGAATGAGAAAAAAGTGTTTCTTTTTATAATAAAACTTAGTGAGGATTTCAGAGTTTTTCTGCCTCAAAAGCACCCAGCTTTTCTAGTTATGTTATTTCTAACACCAGGCTTCGGGCTCAAGAGATCTGAACTGTTTCATAAATTATTTTATGAATTGTAAATCAGTCATCTGATCAGCAATAGCACACTCTGTACTACAGTGCCAAGCAAGGATAGCAATAACGCTGAATCTACATGCATGAATGAAAAAGCTTTAATTAGCACAGTGAATGGAAAACATCTCACTTTTCTCAACAGCCTATAGAGGCAATACCAGCTCTACAGCTGATCTGATTTACACACAAAATTCCTATTCCAGTGGGCACTCCAACTTTGACTTTTATTTAGAAGACAGATGAAAAATGTAATGTCAAACTTCTGAAACTATTGGAACACTGTGGAAAACTCTGAAATACTGATTTTTTGATCTAAATAGTATAGAATCATGGGATAAAGAGGTGTTTCCACCAAGTCACCAAGCTAAAAGGGAACAGAGCTGTAATCATACCAGGATCTCTTCATCCCGGGAAGAGGCTGGAGGGGACTAGAGGTTCCTTTGCCCAGCGCCCCTCATCCTGCACACTCACAGACAACATCAAAGTGCAAAATCAAAACTGTCCTGTTAAAAATGCTGGGTTTATGAGAGACAGAGTTTCAATGGAGAAGTATTCTGCTGGAGAGCTAAGCAAGCTACAGTTTGTGGCAGGTCACCCTCACCCAACACCACCACACAGGTGAGCAGGGTTTGCCAACACGCAGATGTTGCTGGCAGTCGTGGGGAAGGCACAGCAAGAGATGTTCCAGCTGTTGCACAGGGATCACACATTGCTTGCTGACTCTGAACACTAACAAAATTTAATCATTAGGAAATAATTTTGTTTTACTGTGACTTTGTCTACCAAAAAAAAAAAAAAGAAAACTCTAAAAGAAAATCATGGAAGAGGCAGTATTGCAGCCCTGATTCATCTCTGCCATAGTTTATAATTGGAGCATAAGTAAGAGCTCTACAGATCTTTCACTTCAGTGAGATTCGCTGACATACCTTTTCCCCTTCAAAGACGGTATCTTCTGATACAGCAGCCCTACCTTTCCACACAGTCTGTGAATTGCTTCTTCACTCCCTGACTTTGATGGCAATCAGATCAGACTGTTAGTATATCTCATTTTTCTATTGCTTACCCATAGCTCTTGTTGCTTCTACTAAGGCTATTAATGTTAGACAATATATTAATGATGGATCTATATTGGTGTTAGGGAAATGAGCTACAGGAGGTTGCTGTAGGCCCTGAGGAGTTTTCCTACTTTCTTTGATTTATTAATGGTAAAGAGTGGATTTAAGGCTGGTTCTGATTTTGAGAAAAACAAACAAGCTAACAAAAAGTCTTGTGGTTGCTTTCTCATGATTTTAAAAAAAAATGAAAAAAGCCCTGAAAATGCTCAAACATCTGTTAGTTTTCAAGTATTTATATTGTCAAGGTGAAAAAGTTAAGGGGAGAAGAAATTGCCATGCCAAACCCCCAAACTCATCCATACACTAATCCTGTTATTTGTATATATATGAACTCCAAAGCCTTCTGAAGCATTTTAAAGACTTTTTAGACAGAAAAGTCCCCAAAAAGAAAAACAAACTGTTCCAAGTTAATTCAATTTTGCTTTAATATTGACTAATGACTCAAACTTGTTTAAAATGAGATTCCATGAGATGGACCAAGGAAGCATTGTTTCACTCTGAATAAGTACTCATTGTTTAAATATGTATTTAGACTAGGTTATTTGAAAGCCTGTAAGAACAGATTTTCTGTAAGATATTGGTGTTGCTTTTGGACTATCAGAGGAGCTCCATTATAACAAATTCATCTGAGTCAAAGGTCTGTTCTGTTCTTTTATATATATATATATATAAATATATGGTTTGGAATCTCCCAAGCAGGGGTGAGGCAATAACTGCAGCAGAGAATTAAAAAGTAAACTTAGGTAAAGAAGTGATAAATCAGAATTCCATTTCTGTCTAGTCAATGCATCATTTACCCACTCAGATGCATCAAATAAAGGAATGTATCCACTTTTTTATATGAAGCACTACAGGATATATTAATGATCCAGTGGAGGACAAACATTACATGAAAAATACTGGTACTCCAGTGAATTATGAAATAGTAAATGAAATGGCTTTCATTTATTTGCCTGGGGGCTGTTCCTAGAGAAGCAAACAAAAAAAGAGATGTCTACACAGCCAGCAAAACCAGCCCAAAGAGCAGAAGGGAATTCACCAGTGAGATACACCCAATATAGTACAAGAGTTATTCTCCCTTCTCTGTGCAATCCTAGGATAAAATAAACATGTCCAGGCTCCTGAAGTGGCTGACTCCCCACCAGTAGTTATTCATACTAGCCAAGTTACCTGTGTAACCCAGAGCTGTCTAGACAATTTTTATTTTAAAAAAAATCCATCCCAAATGAAAATTTAATCTCCTTTTCCCACATTCACCATTTCCTTTAAAGATTGGCATGCATTTTCACTTAAATTATTCTGAAAAAAACAGAACACAGTATTTAATTCAGCATTTAATTTAAAAGTGGGTATTGTGTCTGTGTACTTTTAAGTTTCTCATTTAGGTTATTCTAGAAATGTATAGGTTCTGTAGGTTCTGGGTGTAAAAAAAATATGCCATTGGCTTAAGTCAGTGTTTCATGCACTGGGCATTTCTTCAACAGCCACCATGGAATTCCTACGCCACTCCAGCTTCACTATTACACAAGACTTGAAGATTCCCCACTTTGGATAGGACAAACAGTCAGAGTATTCCACTAGAGTACTTATGATAGTGACTCCAGATGGGAAAACATTTTGAAATTATGGAGAGCTTGTTTCTGCATCTTTGATCACACGAGCAATTTCTTGCTCTACAGATGGTGCCACTGACACCAGCACTTCCTGCTGTAGAGTCAGGTGCTAGACAATATGAAATCGAAACCTAAACCTGGCCCTAAATACAGTTCTAGCACCTGAAGAAGACTATTCTTTTATAACACAAAGAAAACACATTTATTATTGCTTTTTTATTTGATAGTCATTATTTTTATATTTATTTTGTTTTAATGTTATCACTAAAGGGAAAATTTCAACTACTTCGTCTATTATACATTTGTGATAGCAACTCTAAATTTCACATTGCTCATGCAGTTATGAACAAGATAAATTTGAGTCATGGACCAAATCTAGAAGCTTGTAAATCAAAAGGCACCACAGGTACTCTGTGTTCTTGTTAGTCAGTCCCTAGGATTTAGATAGGAAAAAATTTTTAAAACATGAAAATAATATACTGTTAAAGTTGATTAGCTGGCTGTAGTCTCCTAGATACAGAATATTTCCTCCTTTTGCACAGCAGGTGTATGCATGACTTATGCAGGCAAAGCTCAATTTTGTAAAGGTTAAATTTGATCAAATTGATTAAATACAGATCTTTCTTCCATTCTATCAGTATCACGTTTATGCTTACTGGTTAAAAACCTGTTTCCCAAAAGCCATAGTAACTTCCTTACTTTACCGGGTCTGATTGTTAAGTATTTAAAATTTCAAACAAAGAAACAATCCTTTTACTTGTAACATGAAAGTGCCTTAAATAACCCCCTGCAAAAATGTTCCTGTTCACCTGTGTCAAAGAAAATAAGTAAACATTTCTTCCAGCCCTCTGTGTTTGGTACACTGGTGCTCAGGGCAGATGAAATGATTACTTCAAGTAAAAGTACTTTTTCTTTTATCAAGTCAGAAGAACAAAATTTCTAAAATCATCGCACACAGAGAAATAAATCACTTTATTCCTTTTGACCGAAATGGAAAACACAAGTCTGGATTTGGCAAAAGTTTAGAAATCAAGCTAAGAACTACGTATATGATCAGTAATGTTGATTTTGACAGGAATTCTTATAAAGCTGGCAAATGTTTAAAAATCCTGCTAAGCACACATTCATGACTGTTGCATAGGACTGGGGAAAAACTAGCCATGTTTCTGGGAGAATGAATGCATTAAATTCCGGTTTGAAGTATCTGGTAGTGGAAAATGTTCAACACCTTGTGGAAGTTACTTGGTTTAGGGGCAAAACTGCTCATTTACACCTGAGATGATGGCTGGTGGTGGGCAGGATTTCAGTTCCTCACCATGAAAAACCTTTGCATCATCCAGGAATTATAATGGAATTTATTCAGGGTCATTAACTATGCAGAGACAGCTGTGAACACTAGTAAGATTTACTTAGCATAAGGATACAAAAATTAACCAATCTCCTAGATTATAGGTACAAATCTGATCTGAATCTGTACAGATCAATGCTAAATGAATCATTAGTGTTCTGTACGAAGCAGAAAAAGAAGTCGATGAAAGCTGATCCTGCTACCTTGTCATTACATTCTCTATTACCACAAGTTCATCCAAAATTGCAAATCATTACAGCTTCTCCAGCATCTGCCACACTCCACTACTGTCCCTGGAGCACTCAGAGAGTCAAATATGTTTAGTAAAGCATAAAACTACTAGCACCACTCATCCATGGTTACACAGACACATCTGAACATTACTTTAAAAGTGTCATAGACCTTATATTTATTGTTCTGAATAAACATTAGTCTCATGAGCAGAGAAGCACCAAAGACTGGATCCTGGTAATTACTCGCAGGATAGGTACACTGCCATTAACTGCAATGAAAGCCTCTCTGTCTTTCCGTGTCAGTGGATTTTGGCACTAGGAAACACTTTCTTACATCAGACAGGAGAATTTAACTCCCTGCTTCTTTAGTCTTATGTACTTAGGCAATAAGACCATAATGTTGCTGGATGTTTGACTGGCTTTTGACACAAATTGCACTAGACACAGTACATGGATAATTAGCAGTGCACACAGGCTCTGTTTTTAATCCAAGCCTTTTAATATAAGTCTCAAAATCCAATATTTGGACTACCTGAAATAATTAATTATATTTTCATTTTTGCAAAAACTATAACTCCTCCTACAATGCTGATAAAATCTTGATTATTTTCAATGAAATTTTGTGGGTTTAACCCATTTTAATTGTTATTTTGATTTAAAAAGCGAAATATTTTAAAAGTTTAAAAACAAATATTACTATATGAATGATTTTTATGAAAACTGAGCACATTTTTAAAGTCAACAAGCAGGAAAAAACAAACACTAAGTTCTAGCAGGGCAATTTTCTGTCAGTAAAGGTTCAATTGTGCATTTATTATCAACACACTATAAACATCAAGGCAATATAAAATTGTTATTTATACTATCATATTTCTAATTAGAAGGGACAGGAATCTTTTCAAAGGGACTTTCACACAGTGTAAGCGAAATATGGCACCAGCAGCAGCACAAGGTTAAGCAAATCACAATTAAGGCTGACACTGACATGTTTCTGTAAAATGCTGTTTGAAGGACTGTGACCCAGGGAGAAGGACACACATTCACCCAAGACACTAAAATGCTCCCATGCTCTCTGTACCAACTAGACAGCAAAGGTGTTAGTTCTGCAACACAGCTCCCAACAGCTTCTTCATACACAGCATTTACTACCAAAAATTGGAACTACTTCTACTGCTGTTCAAAATTTAAGTGTTGAACTCATTCCAATCTTTCATTGATGTGCTACAGTAAATTGAAAGAGAGAAGAAGAAAAGCAAAACTAGCAATACCAGAATTTTCCACTATTTTTCTGGCAGCCCCAGAACCAAAAGCCGATGTGTGTTTTGGCAGAGTAAAACTTTCAGGCTTACGGGAATTGGGATTATTCTGGTTTACATCAGCTACTGGCCTGACCCAGGGCCTTTGGCACTGTCCTCCAAGGGATGGGTTTGACAGGCTGAGGGGCTGGAGAACAGCCCTCATCCCACTGCTCTGTGCTGCAAAGCGCTCTGGGGTGGAAAGTGGGGCTGGAGGCTCCACACACTGACAGAAATCGAGTCAATGTGCCATAAGGCTTTTTATAACTCGTCTCTCAGCCTCACAGAAGGCAATAGGCAGCCTTTTTTTCTTCAGCAAAAATCTGCCTTTATGCATTGCTCATATTCAGCTCACAATCAGATGCTAGGCAGATCAGTGCCCAAAATATCAATCCAGCCAAATGTTTGCCAGAGCTTTAGGGAAACCTTACGGTCTCAGAACTATTTGCATTCTGAGTTGAATGTGCTTTAATTTCTATCTGCTAGCATCTGCTATTGTTTTCACAATCTTTTAGATGGGTTACTTGGATTATTAGCAAGTAACAAGTGTGATTTGACTTTTTTCCACTTTTCCCTCCCCCAATATAGAAAGGCAGCAGCCTATGTATGAAACTCTGCTACAAATTAGTCCATCCTGTTCATTTGATTTGACATTTTGGTATTTTAGCTTGAGGTTTGCTTTCTAGTGTCCACTCATGCCTCCAAACAGTATAATCTAAGTGTCACAGAGGTAATACCTCTTAAGTTTTATTTCAGTTTTATTTGATCTTAGCCTGTGTTGACACCTTTCCTTCCCAGTCTGTGTTCATATCCTTAGTCACTTACTGCCTTTTCTCCCCAGCCCACAAGCACGTTATTCCGCAGAAGACCTTTCACTGGTATATCCTCCTTGCTCTACAACTTTTATTCCCCAAGCCTTTCATTAGCAGATGCCACTCTCTCCTATTTATCAACTGGCACCAGAGAAATTGCTGGATTTTCTCTTTTTCTTTCCAGACCTGTACTTCGGATCATCCTTGGCAGACCAAACTGGGAAAAGAGGTGATGGCAAAAACAGTCATGGGGAATTGCATTCAGCTATGAAAGCTGCAGGCAACAGCTGTGGTCCTTGAACAACAAAAAGCTTAGAACATTCACCTTTTTAATTTATCTAATAAAAATGGATGATACTGGTGTGGGATGGATTCTAGCTGCTTTAGGCTGGTGTTTGGATGAGCAACAACTCAAAGATCCTCAGGAGTCCTCGCTTAAGAGAGTGCTGATTCTCCCTCCGGTTTGCTTTCCAATACTTGGGAAGCACTAATGAGTGTTTTAAATCAAAGAGCATCTCAAATATTAATGATGTTTCAATGTGCCTCCTATTTAACGTAAAGCAGCACATAGTGCTTTTCAGTTGATTCTATTTTTTAAATAGATTTTGCTCTCTAACTGGCATTAGCAGGAGACCTCCAAGTGGCATTAACATATTAAGGGCGCTTAGTTCCCTGCCTGTCTGCATCCCTGCCACCCAACGAGTAACAGTCATGGCTGAGCTTGTGGAAATTCCCTTCAGGAACAGATTCATATGCAAACACCTTTTACGTCCTTTGGTTTAGCACATCTTTGTATTTTATATTTTTATAGAGACTGGCTGTCAAAAAAAGACGTATCACATCACATTGTTTATATATAACACCATTACAAAGACTTCATGTTTAGCTGCAGTTCACTAGGCCTGTTTTCCTTTTGGGGGGTAGTTTGTGCCAAAATGAGAGGAAACAGCATTTCCTCTGAGAGTAATGAGCAGCTGGTGCTTTTGCCCTGGTGTTTATGAGATGTAATAGGCACAGTGGCACATTTGGAACTGGTTGTAGAGAGAACTAAATGCTGCTTTCTTTTATCTTTATCACCCCCTCTCCCAAGAAGGCTTTTCAGTTTCTATGGTTTATACCAATTTTAGAAAATGCAATAAAAATAAAACCACAGCACTTTGTCCCAACGTAGTCAGATATTACAATGCCCTGTTCGTAAAGATGGACTGGTTTTATCTACTGGAACCAGAAAAACTAAGATAAAAATATTTTTAAAACTTCTCCAAATAGGTCTTGGAAGAATTAAAGCAAAGGGAGTACATCTGGAAATCGTATTTGGAGAAGAACCAGTGAAAAACTGTACATCTGCATTTCTGGCCATTGTCTGACCTTAACTTGCACATTCATGGCTGGCATTCTCATACGAAGAAACTTTAAGCCAGTGTCAGGACAACAGTAGAAAAACTTTTAAAAAGTACTGATTTCTCCTACATTGCATTTACCAGTTCTTCAACCAGTGTAAATTGGTATAGCTCCATTAACTGTGATAGTGCTACGCAACTCTCTGAAAACAATACAAACCCATTGAAACAGAACCAGGATCTGCTCCTTTATTCACAGCACTTCAGGCTGACTGATTAGACCATTATGGATTGTGAATAGGGGTGGCAAACACTGTTCCACAGATAATGTCCTCTTCATCAGCCATACTAATTGGTATTTGTGGTGATCTCATAAACACTGCATAAACTAATGATCCGCACTTGATAGCATTTCAGTAGCCAAAAAGTATTTGTTTGTGTTGATATAATGCAATGAAACACATAATTATCTACCCTTCTGGCAACAGTGTTTTTTATGTGGATCACCATTAATCCAAAGACTTATATCCTTCTCAAGTAGTGATGTCACAGTAGTGATTTTAGAAATGAGGTTAAGGGCAAGCAAGGAGCAGTACTCTTCCAAGACGTTCACATAAAGAGACCTTAGAAGGGTGCTACTTAGGTATTATTCAACTAATAAGTCTAAACATGTGCTTATGGAACTGTCTTTTTAAACAGTTCTAGACTACATGAAGCTTTAAAAGTGGTTATTTACTCAGCATTGACTAAAATTTTCCACCTAAATATAGATTTAGGCAGCTTATTTGCTTAACTTTAGTTTTTCTCAAATTGTAACCTTCCACAAAAGCAAGTTAGAACTAGGATATTAATCTAGGGCACTCAGATGTGAATTGAATTTAAAATCCTATTGTAAGAACCTAGTTTGAAAAAAAAAAACCAAGTTTTAACATTTCTCAGGGGAAATACATCATGGTCAGATCTGTGGTCATGGGAATCTCCAAATGGGTTACAGTTCCTCTAAATGTTCACGGCATCCATGAGACAAGAAAACTCTGCACAAGTCAGAGGGTTATTTACTTGGGTCATATTAAACCCTGACAAGCATTAAACTTGGTTTCAGGCTGTGCTGCCAACTGAAGGTTCAGACTGAGCATACTGGATTCAAGACACGTGAAACATTTTAGGCACAGTCCAATGACAGCATTTCTGACATTCTTCTAAAATGAAAGAGATGATGTGAGGAGATACCTTGGACATTCCATGGAACATCAAACTGCTTTATCAGTGACACACAAGAGAAGAGCTCCTCGCTGGAACTTGGATCCCTGTCAGCCTCACCACAGGCCAGCTCAGTTAGCTCACAAGGCAGTACTGGTACTTTCCTCACATTTCCTTACCTCTCCCACACATTCCTCTTTTTGACATAACCGTCAGGATAAAAGACTACCTGACCATGAAATGGCACTGCCCTTTTTCCTTTTTTTGTGCTGCTCTGACACCAAACTTCCTGTGTTATCCCAAAGTTACTATGACTTGCCTCACCTTGATGTCACCAACATCCTTCTTAGACATCTGCTTAACCTCATACTCCATTTACCTTGGCTCTTTCATTGAAGGATGTGACAGTCATCCTTCAAAAAGCTCTGCAGTTAGAGGGCTGTGGGAAAAATATCCTCATGTAATACATGAAGAATATACAGAACCATTTTTACAGCCAGATATCTCAACCATATTCTGGTGGCGCAGGAATATATTGTGCTGAAAACAGAATTTATCTTGCTTATCAGCATGAGACTGAGTACATTACAATCTTTCTTTTCCTTTTTTCTTTCCTTTGCATTTGAATGTTTTAAGTAAACTAAAATAAAATTCAAATTAAGCCTGGATCACCAAACCCAGTCCTGAAAAAATCTGCATACTGCAAAACTGGGTCCATTTTCAAATCATCTGCAATTTTATCATTCACTTTAGGAGCAATCTGGATTGTTCTTACTATTTTAAAAGTTTCTTACATGACTCCTCCAAAGAAAAAGGGGCTACAGGATTATTTGCATTTTTTTATCTGAGTTATGACCATTGCACAAATTTCCAGAAGAGACCAGGTGTGCTTCAGCTTAATCTCTTCTACTTTACCCTGCTCTAGGAGTAAAGCAGCTCCAGAGCTCTTCTTCCTTGCAGCAAGAAATGTATCTTTGGAAAGCATTCCAGAGAAAAATGTAACACATAAGGCTTCCGGTCCCCTGACTGCGTGGTTAAATAGCGTTTAGGAATCAAAACAGACAAGCAACTAGTACGAACATTTGTACAATCCCTCTGAGACTGCAGAGAGGTTTTCTAACATTAGCAACCTCCTTAGGAGAGTTTCTGCTTCATAAATGCTTTTCACACAGTTCTGCCCCTTCCCTTAAGCTCTTTCCATTTAGTGAATCCTTGTTCTCTTGTTCAGAAGCTCTAAGACGGTCACAAGGTTTGCGTTACCTGACACAGGACTAAGAGGTTGTGACAGCAGATTTTAAAGTGTTGGTAATTCATACTAAATATTATTCAATTGAGCTGATGGAAACTGTCAAATTCCCACTTCTTGTAATTAAAATCTACATCTTATAGCATAATTAGTGGTTTGGGGTTTCTTGTTCCACCCCATCATTAGTTCATGTTTGACATAGTTTCAGTGGGGTAAGATGGGAAAGCGACTTATTAAGCTATGGAAAAAAACTACTGAGCAAATCTTGCCACCTTACAGACATTACTGACATTACTGACATCTTACAGCAAAGACATAGGAATTCATCTTCCTGTTGGAGTGAGAATATGGCACTCCTCTCAACCTCTGCCACTTTGCTGCGTTGAAGGTAGAATTTTTTTTATAGTAGTAAATCTGGAGCTTTATTTTACATATAATAAATCATCTTGACCTGCTGCATCAACCACCCAGCAGGTGGTAGACCCAGCAGGTCCTCCTGGGAGAACTTAACACATGCCTCAGTGTTCTCATGAATACAGCACAGTCGATTTGAGCTCTGGGCCCAGGATTAAGATGTGCAGCCATATTTCAAACTCCACCTTTGGGCTGCCTGCCCTGTTGCACTCCCCTCTCCAGACCAGCTGCTGAGTCTTTCCCTGCCTACTTAGCAGAGACTGTGTTATTTCTTACAGCAAGCACTGAGAGAACTCATTTTCAGCCTGGTAGGGTGTTGGTCCTGGCTATCTTTTGTGTGTCTTCTCCAGTCAGTAAATATTTTACACTTCTGGTTTGTGCTTATCCTGCTAGTGCTGTTTCTGTGTTCATGGAAAAGTGTGTTCAAAGCAACCCCCAGAGGAGGCTTACACAGCCACCAGATTGCTGTGAGGTGCACATCAGATTTGTTCCAAAACCTCAGAGGCCATTTCAGCTACCTGGGACTAGTGGAGTACAGGAGCATCTCACCAGCCTGGCCACAGCCTTGCTGAAACAGCTGAAGAGGAAGGTGCATAAGCTAAAGTTGTTCAAAAGTTGATCTTTTACTTGATGTGTGGAGAGACCTATGAAAGACCAGCCATGGTGGTGTATATGGAAAGGCTATCCTGATAGGAGTTGTGTTTATTATGTCCAATGTTCTCCAAAAGGCTGGCAGCGTGTTGGCTGCAGCCCCACAGCACCGTTCTCTGTCCTCAGAGACACTTGGGTAATAATCTGTACTGGTTGTGCATATGGTTTCACATACAATGACAAGCCAAGCCCCAGTAACTCCCAAGAAGACTCCCAAAAGGCACATGTTTATCATCTCATTCCTGTTTCATTTCTACTCTTTTTTAAACCAAAAATAACCTTTCCCCTGATTCACCAGCCATAAACCCACTGGAATGTTCTACAGTGAGTAAATCAGTTTGTCAGGCCAAGATCAGTAAGAAGTGATATTTTATAATTGCACATAAAAGGAGTGGGATGATCTTTTGCATCTTTATTTACTTCTATTAGAAAATGTCTTGGCAGACTTAGCCATTAACATTTTCTGCTTTCTCAAGGAAAAGATAATTTATCCTCTTAAGGATATTAGACTCCTGTGTATTGTTTTTCCCCATTTGGTATCCTTGATTCCCCCTTCTGAACACTTGAGTGCTTGCAATCAGCACACAATGACACTTACTAATAATAACTGAACTACAACACCCCACCATAATGTTGTTCTAACACCATATATAAAACTATATAACACCAGCAATGTGGAGCAGCTTCACTGTGCAGAGATTCAAGTCTCTCCATACCTACATCTGTTTTCTTTTCTCTCTGGTACATCTGCTGTGGAGCATGACTCCTGCTGAGTACAATGAGACCCAAAATCATGTCTTTTGCTCTACTTCTGAGCCCAAATTCAAATTCTGGTGCTTGATTTTAATTTCTCAGAAACTGACAGATGCTGGGTCAACACAACGGCGTGCAGAAAGCTGTGTGTCATCTTCTGCTGTCTTTGTTATGCTTATTATAGTCTACTGGAGGTGGCCAACAAACAAATTCTGTAGCACACCTTCTTGTTACATTATATACCACATTACCAGCAACAAGAGAAATATATGAGGCACATATGGGAAAAGGGAGAAGAAATGTTATATGGCTAATCTGTATAACAGACCTCTAAATTTCAGTGCTGCTTTACTTGTTTCAGACAGCAACAGATAGAAAAATATCCACTGATGAAATTACCCTTTTTTTTTTCCTGCTGTATTTTGTCCTTACTAGTAACAGACATACATACATAAATACAGTCACAGACTGGAGCAGCTGCTGCTGTAAGTCTTGGGCGTTTCTGGGGTCCCTGAGGTCTGCAATCCCTCTTCTCTGTACCTTCCTAGAGTACAAGAAAGTCCAAGCAAATTTAACTTGTAGCCCTCTCTTTCTCCAAGAAAAAAAATATATAAATCCTTATCCCTCAGAGAGAGGATATCTTGCATTCATGCCAATTTTTTCTTTTCTCTATTTAATTCTACAGGCCTACTTAATAAGCCTTGAAGTTCTCTGTCATCTGCCTTTTAAAGCTCTGTAGGCCGTTCCATAAAAGAGAGCTGATGCAACCCCTAGAGTGCTTCTTTCTCCTCACATTGTTTATGAGTAGCCTGTACAACAGCTGATCAACATGTCCATAACCAGAAGTGAAAGAAATCTATTCCTATTGCTGGGAAAAACAAGGATTATAGGCATGTGCATGCATGTTCCTTCAGACAGGCACTGTCCACCAGTGTTAGAGATATGTTATTGAGCTAAACAAACATTTAACACCCAGAATGACTGTGCCATATATCTCCAAACACAGATGTCCAGAGACAGGCAACAGATGTTTTACAGGTATTGGGCCTTCCCAGCCATGTACCCGAAGAGTAAATCCTCAGTGATGTGGTTTACTGGTCCTTTCCCATGTATGGAGGTGGCTGAGCACTTTACCACGCTAAGCACTCAAGGCACCTCAGACCTTCACTCTTTCATTAGTGGACTTCAGATTGCTGAGGCTGGGGAGCAGAGCTGGGCATGAGGGAAGCCCTCCCCTGAGCCCCATTCTATGCCCCATTCACCAGAACTCAAACCTTCCTTGCTTAATGGGAAACTGTTTGCTTTTTGGGCAGGTTGTCTTCCTAAAGGGCAGGCTGAGGAAAAGACCTGGGGAAAGCCTAGAACGTCTTTGATATATTTAGCTAAATGCCCTTCATAAGAACAACTTAATATTGTTAAAAGTATAACTAACAGTAATCAACTTATGTGCAATTACATTATATGCAACGAAAAACTATGCTAAGGTAATGTGTAAGATTTATTCCATTTATTCAGAAAAATAGAAAAATTCCATGAATAACAGTAACAAAGATTCTGCTCTCTTTATTTTCTAAAGAGCTTGATTAGCTCACTTTTCCCCAAGCTTTTTAAATAAGAAATTTTACTTTTCTTGTGGGGTAACTTTCCCCACTTCTTCTCTACTCCACCCTCTCCTCCCAACATTACTTCCTTCTGAACAAGTTTAGAAAGGAAATAAAACCTGAACAGTAACTGCTTTTCTTTTTTTGGAGAAAGAAAAATTTGAAAAAAAATTGTATTATGGTGATTTTTGATTATAAATGTTCAAAATGTTTTGACAGCTCTATTTTTATTTATGTAGCATGGGATAGATTTATCATCTTTTCAGTGCTGTTTTACAGTCTAAGCATTTGGGGGAAAATGCCCATACAGTATGCTTGTGTTTTAACCATTGTTATATCCACAGGGGACAAAGCGGCCCTAAACACAGCTCTGCAGTGGTGAACAAATGAAAGCCCAACTGTGTTTCCCTGTAATATTTCATCCATCAGAAAATCACATATGAGAATACAATGATTAAGAAATTAGCATGGTCCCGGATTACTGGGCTAACAGAAGCTCATCCCAGCAGCTTTCACATTTACAAGGCACTGGCAAGATATCAAAATAGCACCAGCAAAGCAGCTCAGCACCAGGCAAAGCAGTTTTCAGACTGCACTTCTGCCACTGTTCTGCAAAGAGCTTGTACAATACCCAACCCTTTCTCTCTCACTGGTTTAGATTTGACCATAATATTTTTATGATGTGTGATTTGACAACACTGGTTAAGCAGCACCAACTGCTTCCAGTCTACACAGTCTTGCTGATAGTTGTCCTAATACTTGCTAACACTTGCAAGAAACTACATGCAAACATGATACTGTAAAAATGAGGCTGAGGTTTTGCTAATGCTAAACATACCAAGGTGTTTCAGAGTACTTAAGGGTGTCCAATGCATCAATACAAATAAATGTTGGAAATTCATTTCTGCTTCTATGACTTAGGACGTGACATCATTTATTCTAGAGAGTCCTTCCATTTCTGTATATTTGTTACTTTCTTATCTAAAATAAAATTACTGGGAAATAATCATATCTGAGCAACTAATAGGTTCCCACTGACAATTTATAATGTTATGCTGACAGAGCGTTGCAAAGCATTATTTATCAGACAAAGGACAGTTCAGAAATTTGGTGGTACTCAGGCAGAGGTTAAGACAGTCATTGTCAGCCACTGTAGCAGAAAGCCTGGCTTTCTGAGACATCACAGCTTCGGGAGCTATTTAGACTCATTTATATTGTGTGTAAAATAAATATCATCTGTGTGAATGGTAAGTGTGAAATGTTATAGATTTACACCTACTTCATATTTATGCTGTACTCCTTTAAGTAATTATAGAGACTAACAAAACTGGCTAGACAGTATTCTTATGGTTAGCATTTGTAGAGAGGAAGCCTTGAAGCTTGAATTCCCCTCGCCTTCACAACACTGGAAAGGAATTCAAAGCAAAAATAAAATACTGCCAACATCATCTGAAACTGATGTAAGAGACAACTTTGATGTAAATGAGATTAAGCCCAAAGGAGTAGACAACTCACAGACAATTTACGGATCTCACCTGTTTTCTTCTTTTTATTTCTGAAAATTAGGTTGTAGTGGTAACTCAGCCTACAGCAGTCTCAGACCTTTCTCTTTAGTCCTTTGTATGTACATAACTGTTAACAGCTCTGTGTCAGCTCCTCTCCATAAGAGTTACAAAGGAAAATGCAGAATCCCACCCTCGGACCTGCTCTTGCACTGATTTTAGGCAGCGAGGGCTCAAGTGTGCTTCAGCTCTCCCTCCTGCAGACACAGATTTCATGACTGATCAGGTCACCTGCTTAACACTACTCTGAAGTCCAAATTAAAAAGAAAATGTTTGGACTTGCAATTCCAACTTATGTGCCTAATACATTCCAGTTCAGTTAATTTCTTTAATCTTGATGTGATCATCATCCTTCACCCATAGTCATCCATCCACTAGTCACCTAAAACAGAGATAAATCCATTTTTCTTTCAAGCTGAGTTTTCCAATCTTTTAATTGGTGTCCAATTTAGGTCACAGTGAACAGGGAGAATAACGAATAAATCATTATTAGTCCTCCATGCTTCATCTGGTCTTCCCTGCTGGTGACTGCTTCCTTCACTGTACTATTGGAGCATGTACTTCGACTCTGTGTCGATGTCAGAAAAGACGACCACATGTGCTGTAGTTAGCGTGTGTGTAGCGTGTTGTCACCAAAGCAACATCTGTCTGATGACTCAGAGTAAAAGTGGTTCTGTTTGTTCTGTGTCAAAAAGAGAGAAATGCTACTTTGATGTTCTAGCGTGCATCAGAGTACCAGACATATGCACAACAGAGACAACAGCAAGCAGCACAATCTGGTTTCACCCCATACATTTTAGGTATTTTGCAAAGTTAAAAAAAAAA
>VZTJ01005902.1:1429114-1464592 GCA_013397795.1 Orthonyx spaldingii
ATCAGTTTAATTCTCTAAGCAGTGAACTGTGACACTTCTAAAAACAAGGCAATAGTCCTCCCCCTTTCTTCAAAGCACGGACCACCCATATATATATCATCTAATCTTGCCAAAAATGATGATGGCAGGATCTGCCCATTTACGCACAGGAAGCAAACTGTTGAAATTTGTCCTTTTTAAACACATGATTTTCAAATTATCACAAGTGAGCTTTCCATAATATAAAGCAAAATAATCAGCAGATTGCTAAGAGCTACAAGAGGGTTTTATTTTGTTGTATGAAAGTTCTTCAGATGGCATTCACAGCCGACTAGTGAAATCACTATTCTCGGTTGCCAGCTTCACACACTTTTAAGAAACAATTTTCTGCAGCTGGTTGCACATAGCATTCTTTGAAAATTAGGAGCCTTTCAGGTGTTTCAACATGAGCCTCCAGAGACTGAAGCATCAAATTATATTTGCCACTCAACAAAGTGTAAAGCTAAAGGTCCAGCTAGAGGCTTCTATGATCCAGATGAGCTGCAAAAACTCCCGCCAATCATTCTGGACAGCAGCAAGATTGGGATGCCAGAGAATATGGGGGCTCGGGGCAGATGACAGAGTGAATACTTTTGGGTCCATGTCCAAGTAGATTAGGGGAAATAAGAGCCTCCTGCTACTTAAGCATGGAGATATAGCTTCCAGGGAGGAGACAGGATCTGCCAGGAGCAAAGCTTGCCAAGGATGGTTTCTAACAGCCAGCTCAGAAACCTTCTTGTGATTTTAACAACCAGTTTTGTTGAAATGTGCTCCAGCAGAGTCCTGCAGCTAGTTATGCTATAATGGAAAGGGCCTGTAGCCAGTTTGTAATCCAACTGCCTAAGAAGAGCAGGAAATTAGAGGGGATACTGCCATATACACCCGATGTGCCAGCTCAGACTAACCACTCATGAAGGCAGAGCTCAGAGCCACTCTCTTTGGATGAAGCAGCAGACAAGGTCTCCTGCCACAGAGAGGTGCAGTCTTCAGCAACAGGCAAAATCTAACCCTCCAGATTGCCAGGTCAGCTAAATTAAAATGTCATGCTCATGCAATAGAGTATTACTGCAGTCAGAGTCTGCTCATCATCTCTATGAAGAGTTTTTACTGCTGTTTGTGCAATAACATCCCATCTTGAAATGGTGTTTGTTACACTTGCACCATATTTCATTAACTTCTGCCATTTCCCATCACAAGCTCTTTGAATTGCAGAATGTTATTCAATTCAGTTACTATTTGGATTTCTTCCAGAGCTTATGGCTCTAAGAACAGCACACAAAATAACAACATTGGCTTGTACTATTTTCAACAGCTCCCTTTGTTGTTTTCTGATGATGATAAATGTGTGGTGAAATAGATGAGAATGTAATCAACAGTGCTGATTTTGTATTCACCTATATTACAGTCTATTGTATCTTTTGCAGTTTTAGTAGTCTGTGACCTTTTATATTCTTAACACTGCAGTTATTGCTGTTATAAGGGTAATTTTTTCCTCACCAAAACCCAAGTGAACAGAGAACAAAACTTAGCCCCCATTTTTCTCCAAAATTTTTAACAGTTCCTGAAAAACACCAAAGAGGTGGAAAGCAAGATAAAAAAATATAATGTACTCTACTACTTTCCACTGTGAATGATTGATTTCTTAGCAGACAAAACAATGTGGATCTTAAAAATTGAAGGTTTCTTTGTATACCTATAATATTGTAGCTTAGACTGAGCAACCATGACAACTCTAGCTAATCATTAGAAGTTTAAAGGAAATCCTCATCACTTGACTCTATACTCTGAAGTTTTTGTGTGATTCACCCATACAAGAACACACCCAACAGCTTCGCAAGGTCATGATACATAGAACCAGCCAAACAGTTTACATGGAGTTATCAAAGGGTTTGACACTGCACTAAAATTTCTCTCTGGCTTTAAATGCAGTTAATCAGGATCCATATATTTCTTTCATTCATGTAAGCATGTGTCCAACAAAACCTTATCCCGGTTCTGCAGTAAGCATAAGACTAAAATCCTGCCCTTAATTATTATTAAGTATATACATTTATTTTCATTTTTGTCTCAGCTTTTCTTCCTTTTTCTACCTGTATGTTAGAGAGTCAAATCTGTTACTGTGAAATTAAACCATTTAGAGACTGAAGTCACAAATTTTAATTTCCAAATTTAATGTAAGGGACACTTAAAAACACCCTGTCCCATAGCAGTTTTGACAGCACTGTGCCACTGAGCCTGTTGTCTGGGGCTGGGTTCTGCACAATGCCATGCTGCAGTAGCATGGGCTGTGAGGGTTGCATTTTATAGTAACTTCTCTAGACCAGCTGCAGAGGAAAAATCAGCAATAAAATTCAAATGGTGTTTGTCATAAGCTTCTGCTCTTGCATTGCTACATTTCTGTACATGAAATGTAATATACTAGTGAGAATGTCCCCTGACATGGAGCTGATTTTTATACCCTTTAAATTTACCGCAAGCTTTACAGATGCTGCAATCTCTTTTATTCCAGTTCTAGCAATTATAACGTAATCTGTGCTAACACTGCAGATTACTAGGGCAATTTTGAAGATAAATGATCACATCTCCATTTCCATCTGCTGGTCCAATCAGGAAAATGGTGAGAATAAAACCTACCCCTTATATTGATGCATTTTGGTGTTTGTCTGGCAGTCTACCCAGTCAGCCTTATTGGGCCGTGAGGATGGAAAGAGGGCACCCAAACCTCCCCACCTTATGTCTCCAACGTCCAACTCTGCAAAGGTTCAAGCATTAATCTTTGTCAGTGGGCATACTCCAGGATCTGAGTGATGCATAGTTCTTTGTGTTCAACAGAAGGTTTTTCTAGATGTAAACTTGGCACATTTCTGTTCCTACAGCTGTCATAATCACAAGCTCTGGTCAGAGTCCTTAGCCAAACTACAGCCAGTCTTTCTTATCTGAGCACTGCAATACAACCAGGGCACTCCTGTTCATCTGGTTTTGTTGGTCTAAACTATATCCAGGTACCAGTTTGCAATAGATGGACACTGATTTAAAAAAAAAACCACTGTCAGAACATGCTTAGATGTCAGTTGATTTTAGAGCACAAACTAAACAGCCAAAACAAAACAAATACTTCTCCCTGCCAAAGCAGACAGACTTCTTCCTGCTTTCCTCCTCCCCCTCTCTCTCTAAAAAGCCTGTATGAAGATTTTTCAAGAAAATTAGGTTTGCAAATCTCCTGAATATAATGGTATGAGGTCGTGCATAACTGCTCAGACATTTCTTATATCGTCAGGTGCAAGGTTTCATACCCTTGAAATGTGTTTCAATTCAATGATTAGAAAACAAAAATATTTGGGGGATAGGAAACTAGAAGAACAATGCAGCTGTATTTTCAAGGGAATTATTTGCAGCACATTTCTACTAGTAATTATTTTTTGTTCTGGTTTGCAGCGCTTCTGCTTCTGGCATCTCATCTCCTTCACAGCAGCCAGCAATTGAATTAGAATCATTGCTGAACAGCAAGAAAAATCTGTCATAGAAGTCATGTTGATAGACAACTTTGTTCTCTTCTCATTGCTATTTTCCCTTTATTGTATTTACATCTGAAAGTCCACACCTAGAAGTGAGCAGAAACAGACACAAATCATATTTGTCTAGCCTCTTCCTCCTTTGTCCTGCTTTTGTTTTTAACAGAGCTCGCGTTCAGCTGCTCGCGTCGGGGGGAGATAACCAGCCAATCTTTACTACCCACAGCGCCTGGCAGCACGTTAAATCCTACCTTTTCTCCAGCACACTGTGGTAGCAGTGCCTGTCTCCCATTATCATCCTGAATGACTAACAGGAGTAAAAGGGGATTGAATTCTTCCTTTATAAGTACTGGATGTCACTGGTTTTGTGTATGGCACTGTGCTTCTCAGTGTGACGTCACAGTGCCAACAGCACCTGGTCCATGGACCCATCACTTAAAGGACAATCCATCAAAGCTGCCTTTCTCAGAAAATCACTGCAGATTATGTGTGGTGGGGGTTTTGGGTTGTGTTTTGGTGGAGGTTTTTTCCCCTTGGACAAACCCGATGTTATACTACATAACTCATTGTTTATAGGCAGTGCCTTCACAGACACAAGTAGGCACTGAGCCCAATGTACTTCTGACTGATAATAAAAGCTGATAAAAAGGGGTTCTACCCCATGACATTGCATTTTCTAAGGTTATAAAAACCTTGAAAATCCTAAGATTGAGAGAAATTAGGACATAAGTAGTGAAATAAGCGCATCTCCTCCACTTTTAAACTACAAACAGAAAGTACCACCAAAGATTACTCTTGCAGAAAGATACTCTCTTCAGAAGTCAATTGGCAGAAGAAAACTGCACACAGCAAACTTGATGCAGCTCATATCTTCCAGAGACAGAATACTTATAGATAAAACACCTCTCTCCAAGAATTAAAGAGGACAAATTCTGCTAAGAGCTGTTTCTGCAGAAATCAACATCCTCTTTGCTCTATAAAACACGTGTGTGGAGGATCACTCAGCAATCTCCTTGACTGAAGCTACCAATGTCTTTGAGTCTGTGCCACTTCAGATAAAAACGCTGTCATGGAATGAGCTACAAATCCCGCTGCAGCAAAAATGGGTCTGGCTCACAATAATATCCCACAGGTTCCTCCAGGAAAGCAAACCTTTGGGAGCTGGTGCCTTGCTTTGCCGTGGAGTGTGGTACCCATCACAGGGTGGCCCCATCTTCAGAGCCCTGAACGTGTGAATAATGCAGGGGTACACTAACACAGACAGGAATGAACAACACCATGCCAAAACACCACCTGTGTGTTGTGGCTGCCTTTGGGAAGTTTCCTTCCCCTGTCTGACCCCTCCACAGAATGAAGACCACTGCCATATATTTATGTAGGGAAAGGAAAGAACACAACATTCTTGCTGTTCTTACACACCCATAGAAACTACTTCCAAACCTAGTTTATTAAATAAAACAATAAAGAGGTCTGAAAGTCGAGCCAAAATGCTAAAAAACTTGTGTAGCCAAATAAGCCTAGGCAGTCACTGTAAGTGAAGCCCATCCTCATGGACCTATGGTGACAATTCTTTGACAGGTTCATTCAGATTAGGGTTTTTTTGCAGCGTCCCACATCTTTCAGCTCTCTGAATGGTTTGCACAAGCTTTGCAGACATAGGACCTGAACAGTACCACTAAAAGCAAATATTTCTTCTTAAAACAGAGGCTATGTTCTCTGCCCCCAGAAGAAACTTTACCATTTGCAGATATTCGTGATAATTTTGCAGTCATATTTACATTTGTATAGTCAGAAGTCAAAAAAGATATAAAAGATGACAGTCAAACACAGCACATAATTTATCCTCTTGCATGAACACAATGAAACACCAGATGTTGAAAATTGGAAAATGCCATTTGATATTTCACTCCTTTGTGCAGCATGTGTTCTTTCCTAAGTGTAAAGTAAAATTCATTGTGGAGGGGAATATTTTTTTCCTTGAGGACAAGTACTCAAATGCAGACACATTTTCTGTCTTGTGACGGTGACAGCTCCCCAAAACACACTGACTGCATTTTCTTTGAATAGATGTAGTTTTTACATACTCCCATGATGTAACATATATCAGGCCTGGTGGTGACACAGCTACTGTTATCATGGGTAGCTTTAGACTAAATTGCAGCACTAAGATAACCACTAGTTTTATTTGTAGGTCAGATCACATGGAAAAAGGAGTGACATGGGCTTTGAGTATGTGGTCTAGCTTGATCACATTGATGCCAACTATTGGGATCCACTTTAAAGCCATAACTCTCTGATAACTGGAATTTTTCTACTTTCCCAATTCACAGGCTTTAAAGTGATGCTGTGCTCTCCGTGTCCATTTACACACATCTGTACACACAGGTCACCCAAGATAAGCAGAATTAAGACACATGCAGATCATGGGTTCATAGATCTATTCCTGTATGTGGGCAAATGGTCTATACTGTACAAAAGTGATTTTAAAGAAATTGTATGTTTTAGTGTGAAACTGTTTTGAAACAACAAAGCTGAAATACTGTGCTCTCAACAAAATGCCTGGCATGAAAAGTGGTTGCAGAAAGTCATGTTGATAATTAATTTAGTGTCTGATAAAAGTGAAATTATGAATAATTGTATTCATTGAAATTTCAACAAGAACCAAGCAAAAATATTTTCTGCTTTTCAACTAACCTTAACATTCAGGTCACATGTAAAACTCAAAAGGGTTTGTATATATGCATGGGTGCATACCATCGCTTCAAATGTTATTACTATGAGGAGAAATTATCTATTACTATAGAAAATAAATCTCATTACCTTGTCAAAGCCTTTTGACTGGATTTCTACCTTGTAACTTCACAAATTACTATATGGAAGAAGAAATATCATTCATCTCTAAAATCCCAAGACATCAGTATGCCACACAAATTTTAATAATACTAAAGTGATCTGTCCTTTTCCCTTTTAAGTCACAACACTGAAAAGTATTGCCAGATGAGTATTAAAGAGGTTTGCATTCACATGCCATTTTTTCCATTTGGTTTTGTTTAACACATGTCAATGTATTTAAAAGGCAGAGAATCCACTGCTAAGGAATAGCTGGCCCGTGGAACTGGAAAGGTGATCTGAAGGTTTGCCCTGCTGGGTCACTTGCTGTGCATCCGGCTTATGCCTCTGGTTGACAGTAAATTAAAATTACTGCCATTTGACAGGTGTGCAGCAGCCTATGTAAAATGAGTTGGTGTGTCAAGCACTGCTGGGGGTGGGCAGGTGTCTGCACACACCAGTACACTCAGGGCCAGGCTTCCCTTGGGAGAGAGCTCAGGAATGACCCAGACATAGAGCACAGGCTGCATGTTCCCTCTTACAGGTGGTCCATCTACTTCACGGTCAAAGCACGTGGGCAGGCTCACAGAGGAAAGCACAGGACTTTACTCCATGTGTGGTACTGCTAAACAAGCACTTCCACCTTCCCTGACAGCAGCTAGCTATGTGCTATCAGTTAAGAATTTAGCATCTGAATTAAAAAACAAATTTTTTTGTTTGGGAGCTAAGCAAGGCCAATTGCTGCTTGAGAGTTTCAAAAATAAAAATAAAACCAAGAGTCATTGGGCTATTATGCAAATATTACCCATCACCCTGATAATCTTAACACAGAAATATGAACAAAAAACTAGACTGGTAATTAATTGTGGGAGACCATCGTGCCTGGTTTCTTTCAGTACTGGAGTTGCTAACAGCTCCTTACTGTGAGGAGCCCAGAGACAGCTTTTTACATGCTCCCTGTGGGAAGCTGGATGCCTTCAAAGGAGTCAGAAGGGAAAAACGTGGGAGGCATTCTGGCTCTGCTTCTCTCTCTGCTGTGGCCAACAGCACCAGGAGGACTTGTTTGTAAGAAAAGAAAAGTAATCCCGAAGTGATCAGGTGAAACACTGCACAAAAATGCAACTGAAAAAAGATCAGTTTGAAAGGGGAAAGCTGTTGACTTCTTCATATTTCCAGAAAACTATACCTGATCTTATAGCATCCTTGTAGAAATAAGAGATGTTTCCTCACTTGAAACTGTTTACTTTATCCCCATTTATTTTTATTAGAGATATAGAAAGCATTTACCTAAGTGTAGGACCCAGGGGACATTAAATCACCGCAAAATAAGAAATTTTCTACAAACTCAGTGCTGACATTATGAAAAAGACTGTGAGAGAAATCCAGAGAAGTAAATATGGGTAATGATACCACTTTTAGGTGCATGAGAAAATAAAGATTTAAAAGGGGAATCAAGCTGATGCTTCAGAAAAAATCTAGAGCTAACTGGAAAACAAAAGTATTTCACAATGGCCAGGTCACAAGTGGTTATTGAGACAGAGTCTAGAAAGATCAGAAAACACTGGCATAGAAATTGCTTTCATTAAATAGTCATAAAGTAGGAAAAATATAATATCTACTTTATGCCAAAATTATATGTTTTTTTGACTTGAAGTATTTTGTTTCAAGACTGTTATTATATCTGTGGGGTTTTTCATTTTCCTTTGGTTTAATTTAGTTTACAATAATCAATGAAAACAGCTACATTAAGAGTCAAATTAAGCAATATGCAAAAAGCTCAATCAGCCCACAGCAGTCAGAATTTAAGGAGCTTCTCTCACCTCTGTCTGAAACATCTCTCCCTTGCTCTAGATAATTACTTGATTATTTAGAATATAACAATTCTGATAGAGAAGTCATATGTTTGCATACATGTCATTTCTAAAAAATTACAGATGCAGGACTACAGAGGATTACAGAGGTTCATTTGTCCTGTCCACTGTATCAATGCATATATTTTTTTTTAATTATAGCCTTGCTAGAATTTCTAAACATATCTATTGATTTTCCAGCTTGTGCTATTCTAAAAGTATTTTCTTCCTGCATTTTTACGCTTTCACACTTTTGCAGAGTGCAAGGGAGCTAAGCAAGGCCAATTGCTGTGTTGAGAGTTTCAAAAACCTTACTCTCCAAAGCAGCATCTTTCTTAAACTCTAATCTTTACTGTTCCACTACTCACACGGTTGCCATTGGCACTACAAGAAGAATTAGGTAATCGTATCTAATTGTGTTCTTCCTGACTGTTGTTTAAACACGGAAAGCCTTTCAGTTGTTGTGGAAAGTATTAAGAGCAGACCTTTGCTGACCTTCTCGTGCCGTTGGGGAAAACTTGACATTACACAGAAGCTTACTCAAACAAGCTGTAATTAAGTTGAGAGTGGAGTGACACCACTTACAAGAGAAAACAAAGTATAGCCATTTAATCCAAAAATTACTTAAGGACTCCCGGGAGCACAAAAGTTTATCTCTACTGAAATAATTATGTTTTGCCATTAGATGAAGAGAGGATACAAATGGAATATGCATGTTCTTTTCAACATCACTACCCTTTGCTGCTCCACCAAAACTGGAAGGAGCAATGGAAAGACCTTTCAAACTAATGTTTTGCATTCAATTAGGTAGAAGCATCTGCTTTGCCTTTAAATAATCTGCCAATCATCCACAAGGCAAAGGACAAGTTCTGACTGCTGCTGCCTACTGAAAAGGCCCAAGGACTGACTGAAATGTAGAGCCTTGGTTTTCTGATATTCAGGACAGCTGTGCTTTACCTCTGGCTTCCCACATTAGTCTTTCTCTATTCCCTTCTTTGTCCCTCTTTCCCACTATCTTACTTTTACCTTTCACAGCAAATATTTGTTGTTAGTTTTAATTTGGAGTTAAAATGTACATTGCATAAAACTGCAGGATACGTGTCAAAAATAAGAACAGTGTCAAAGATAGAATAGTTCTGTCTAAAATATTAAGCATCTATGATTACGTGAAGGTTATTTGAAAAATGCCTCACACTCACCTCCTTTTACACAATTCCTACGTTAATATTCTCAAAACTCAAATATAAAATTGTTCCCCAAATACATACTGTAATCTGTGTATCTATTCTAGCTCTCTCTGAAATATTAAATGTCCTTTTCTTGGAAAATAACAGGCATCGAAAATCAGACAGCCAAAATCATCCCACTCAGTTACAGATTCAATGGTATCAACTTCTCAGGTGGTTTCATTGGACCGGACACAATTCCTCCACTCAGGACACCAGAACTAGCCATTCTACCCAACTGTCCTGCTCTTCTTTTACATTCTTCTCATGCTTTCTGCTTTGCCAGTCATGCCAGCGCTCATGCCCCTTTCATCTCCTTCCCAAAGGCCTCCCTCTGTGAATCTTCATGCATGAAAATTATTTCAAATGTATTTGGCTTCAACAAATTTAAATTATTCCTAGAAAAACTCACTCCTTCACCATTGTCTATAAAGTTCTAGAATGCACTCTTAAAATATTTTTAATTATCTGCTCCTTTTCTCTAAATATTTATCCACAACTAGACCTCCAGAAACTGCAGCTAAATAAAGTCTGATGAGTATCTAACAAATGGGAATCGATAAACTCCTGTAATTAAGAATTATTTGAATGTCCTTGTACATGATTTTACTTATACTTTTTTTCAATTATTTGTATAATACATGCCCCAAACATCACTGTCATTCATTGGCATTTGGACAGTGAGTAGAGAAATCTCTTTTGCCTGTTTACTCAGTGAGGTACTTTCATGTGCTAAGCACAAAGCAATTAACAACAAAACCCCATTTGCTATAAATAGCCAAAGTTATTTCTTCTGGTTACACCTGCTTCTGTATTTTCTAAATACCTCTAAACATATCATGTTTGTAGGAAATTACAGAAAAACTAGAAACACTGAAAGCACCAAGGTGATTTGTGAAAAGTTTTAAATTTCATAGTAGTGCCACTGCTATGACCCTTGTACCAGCACTGTAAGACATCCTTTTGAATGGTATTCATCCACCTATTCATCCATAGGTGCCTGAAATCTTATAAAAACTAATTCCCTAATTTACATCCTATTTTTCCTCCAGTCTATAGAAAAATGTAAGATCTTTTAGACGACAGTGAAGAATGAGGTATTTTTGTTTTCTCCTTACAAGAACTTGTCTCCCTCAAATGTCTCTTAAAAAAGACCAAAAAGCCAAGTCAGCTAGTTTAATTATCAAAATCAAATTTATTTAATTCCATTTTAAAACTACTGTTTGTAAGAATGAAGTATTTTAGAAGGTAAAAAAAGAGAGTAGATTGATTTTGTGGGGAGAAAATTGCTTTCTTTTGAGCCACTTTTTTTTTTTTTTTTTTGCATTATTAGAAAGATTTTGCAATCACATTCAAACAAAACAGTTTGGAAGAAAAAAATTTAATTTTTTTACATATGACAGAGTTATATGACAGACGTAATGACAGAGTATGAAATGTTTTCAAATTCTTGCAAACCAAACAAGAGAATGGAATTATTTTAGTACGTCCGGAACAATCTTTTCTGTCTCATACCAAAAAAATTATATAGTAACCTAGAAAATCAATAAAAAATCCTTTTATGGTGCATCTGTTTGTGGGTGATTCTTTAATGTTATTTTTTTACTACACAGTAAGAGCAGAGGGCCAGAGGTAACTCCTCCCCAAAACAATTCTGCTTGTGAACTAGATGGAAGAATTTTCGTTGGAATGAAAACTATTCAATACAGTAGAAAAGACACTCAGAACAGAGATCCCCCAAAATACTTCTGTTGTTGAAAAATTCTGTCTCTCAGCATTAGAACATTCACAGGTTTTCATTAGATTCAGGGAAAAAAGGCTGGTAAAGAAGATGATGAAGAGAGCAAGACAACACACAATACATGACCCTTGCATAAACCATAGGCTGTTAACAGGGCTCACCCAAGATGCAGAACAGGACCTCATGCAGAAGGGAATTGAATCCAGCTTTTCTGTATTCCAGGAGAATATCCAGACCTGCAGCTTTCATAGCCAGCCCTGTCACTTTTCCAAGCCTTGTCTCTATTTTCTCCCATGGTAGATTAATTTCTGCTCGTGGGAGCAGGAGACTGGCTCTATAGCAGAACAGTTGAATTCAGGTTCCTCCATTGAATATTGGATTATTTGGGACATAAACCAGAGTAGAGAGTATCCTAGTGGTTAGACATTCTGGCCTCAGATATTCATGTTGGAAAAGACTTGAATGTTGTTATCCCACATCCTGACTGAAATTCTGGAGAAATAAGCCTGCCTTTGGGTTTTCACAACATGATTTCTAAAGCACTTACTTTATATCCATTCAATGCAAAAATTTGTGAAATCTCGAAATTATTTATGATACCTCCAAATTTATTTCATTTGAAATTTCAGTTTTATCACAGTGTCATGAAATCTCTGGAAGTAACTGTAAAGATTCTGAGCTATAGAATCAACTCACAAATATATTTTCATTGTGCTCTCAAAATCTCACAGAATTAACTGGATTTGTACTTTGATGTGGAAATGAGAAGAAAGCTTTTAAGACATCTAACCTTTACTAAGTTCAGATGAAATCTATTTCAGTACTAAAATAAGATGCCATTGCCTAAAGAAGGCCAAATTCATTTCCTGATAAACACATTTTAAAGTTTTAAATTTGCTTTTATCCAAAACAATGCAAAAAGCATTTTACTCTCTTTCCTTTCCTATAATCAAAGATTGTCTGGCACATTAGAGAAAAATACCACCAACATATTCCCTGTCTTCTCCCTTTGATTATTTTATTCCCTAAAAAGCACCCAAATACTTAGCCCTCAGTTTAGTAATTTCTTTAATAATGTATAAAAAATAAAACAACTGAAGAAATCATAAATGACAAATAAGCCTGACATCTTATCTGTGAACTAGAAAGGGAGAATAAAAAAATCCTTATTTCTAAACCACAGATTATTGTGAAGATATTTTGCTTGTTGTTTGTTTTATAAAAAGCCTGATGGATGAAAATTTTATGTGCAGTCTTTGTGTAGAGAAAGAGAATTGTGAGAAAGCTCACAATAAATGCTTCTCTCAATACTTCTGCCCACAGTTAAATTAAGAAAATAGTTTTGAAGCAGTGAAAGTTGTGGCACAGCTGCCCTTTGCTGTTTTGCTTCATGCAAGAGATCTTGAGAAAACAGGGAAACCTTTGGTCCAATATCAATTGGAAGGAGGGAACCCAAATCAGGGAACAGGATAAAAACAAAGACCCCTGCTATGCATTTTCCCTTCACAATGCCCAACTCTCAGATGCTACCTAAGGCTCAAGATGAGCTGACACACCGGAGCATTAGTTCCAAGAGAACAAGGACACAGAGCTGTTGTCCACCAGAGGGATTTCCCTCACTTGCAGAAATTTCCTACTAGTTTTTTAGGAACATTTTATCTCACCAAACAGCCCACTGGGGACATGCACAGAGCAGGCTTCTGGGGACTGTCACCTGCCCTTTAGCAAAGTGCAGCTCTGAGCAGGAGCGGCCAAGTGCACTTTTCCTGTTCAGGTGGCTCACAGCACCTGCAGGTTGTATTCGCCAGGGACTGACCCCAAACTTTCAGAGCTGCCAACCAAAAATTAATTTGCCATATATGCTGGGTTTGGCTGGGGCAGAGTTAATTTTTCCATAGCAGCTGGTATGGGGCTGTGTTTTGGGTTTGTGCTGAAAATGCCATTGATAATTTAGGGATGTTTCAGTTATTGCTGAGCAGTGATTACACAGAGCCAAGGCCTTTTCTGCTCCACACTCCCCCAGTGAGGGGCACAGGGTGCACAAGAAGCTGGAAGGGGACACAGCCAGGACAGCTGATCCAAGGAATATTCCATTCCATATGGCATCATCATCAGCATATGAAGCTGGGGGAAGGAGAAGAAAGGGAAGGACATTTGTAGTTACGGCATTTGTCTTCCCAAGTCACTGTTACTTGTCATAGAGCCTGCTGTCCAAATGCTATCTGGAAAAAAAAACCCAAACCCTCAATGTTTCTGGTAAGAAGTAGCTTGCTAAGGAAAATGCCCAAATATTTCTGTCATTTATATTGATTCCTCTGTTTACATTTATTTCCACTTCTATGGTATACTGAAGGGAAGAGTAGAATGAGGTTTATATTTCTATATATGGTATATCGGAGCTGAATGGTGACCAGCTTCCTACTGAGTCACTGAACAGATATTCTCTATTTCCAATAACTTCAGGTTTTTTCAAAAAAATAATTGCATCAATTAATTTATGAAAATTCTGTATTTTTCTCTTACATTGTAAAGGACATAGTTACATGGCATGAAATCATGTCTTGCTAAAATTAGGCAACGTATAACAAAAAGCACTGTACAGTCCTACCATCCAAAGTTAAATTAAACATATTCCTAAAATCTGGTTATTTTGTGTAAAATATTGTGACTTTCCATTTAACAGTGGTGCCAAAACAGTTGTTCTGTGTTGTGTAAGAAATATTACTACATGTCTCCATGTAACTCAGCTCACACCACTCTAAATAATTGATACAATACTTCACAGTTTGGGTTTTAACATTAGTTTTAAATTCCCTAAACTAATAAGTGAATCTTTAAAACTCACAAAACAAAACAGTCACCCAAGTGGAAAACATCTTAAAAGCTCTCTGAAGTTGGGAATAAAGCATTATTAAATACAACTGTTCTGACACGATGGACGTACTTACTGTAACACCTATGGGCTTACACTATTACTGCTCTCTTGAACAATTCCCTAAGTGCAAATATATAATTTAGAACACCAAGGTCTCTCAAAATACACTATCTTAAAAGTTTGTCAGTGTCTATCAGTTCTAGCTAAGTTTTTAGAGGGAAGCATCTCTTTCTGTGTTTATCAAAACCAATGTAATTGAATTTAAAAGGGTCATTAAATAGTTCATATAAATACAGTAAAGACAAAGACTAGTGTCTGGAAAATTCTCTTACTGACTTTTGCACACCAGTTCTATCAACAAACTGAACCAAGAGGCTTGGTGGGGAATGGCAGGGAGGACTGAACAGTTTCCTAATAGGTTAGCTGTAAGACAAGCTAATCCACAAGAAAAATACCAAATTCTGCATTCAGGAAAAATAAAAGTCATCAAATGACCTAGGCAATACTGCATGCTGAATCCAAGAGCAAATTAATTCTTTGTTGTGAATAGTCTGCCCTGTTACAGTTAAAAGAATCTGTAGCTGTTTTATGCAAGCAGAAATCTTCCTTGTGAATATCATGAATCCATGTTCACTGACAGCACGAAATTTTCCCAGTAACTTCAGTCAGCTTTGACTTAGGTTCTGAACAAGAATTGCCATGGTAGAACATATTTTTTCAAAGTTACATGACACCCTTCCATGACAATACCTCTAATGTTTCAACCTTTACCAAGGAAAAGGTAAAACAGTATCTGAAAAACCGAAGGGATACATAAGATGTAGATAGATATGAAATCATATTCTTTTTCTTTTGAACACTGCTCCTTACTGCTCTGTTTTTCAACAACAACAACAAAAAGTATATTTTTAGAAGTGTTTGTAAAAAATAAGTGGTTTCCTATATAGTATAAATCCCTGTGGTCCCCTGCAGAACACACTCCTACCTATTCCCATTTAGTCTTGCATGGTAAAGAGCAAAGTATTTTCTTTTTATTTTAACATGAAAGAGAAAATAATCATACTTGTATTTTGCACATTTATTCAGTCCTTCTACATTTCTGTCTCTAGCTTCCCTAAAAATGGAAACTGTGAAGATATGCTTCTTCCTCTTTTAGTCCTAACACATTTTGATATGATTGCAGTATTATATTGTTTTGTTGTTCTATGTGTAGAAATGGAAATTTAAGTCCACTCTAAAAGCAGCAGGAGAGGGAAAATACTTCACATGAGCAAGTCATAAAAAAGTGTTTGTCATGGTTAAAATAAAACTTTTTCCATGACCATGTATTTCTTATTTCAACATAGTGTGGCCCAAATAAAGAACAAGCAGCAAGACCCAGAACGTAAGAGTTTTAGACACAAGTATTACTTTTGCTTCCCTTGCAATGTGAAGGTGCCTTAATTTGAAAGAAAATAACCTCCCAAATGCCTCTCAGTCTTTAAAGCAAAAAAATCATTCTGCAAAGCTTGTTAAACATAATCTACACCACACCACAGGTGAGGCTTGCCAAGTTCTGACAGGCATTAGAAAACAATAGACATTGCCTCCTGCTAAAACAGGGGGTGACCAGTCCTGTCCTTAGTGTTACACAACTTGGAGCCTACAGTCACCTGCATCTCACAGGAGCTGTTACTAATTATTCGTTATTAATAACTGTCTTTTGGGAACCTAGGATCAAAGATTGGACCAAACACTGTTCTCATAGATGATGGACTGCAGGGCCCACTCCAGCTCTCGTGCCTCAAAGCAGCTGTGGGATGAGGGATGTTAACTTTGGGCCAGCAACAAGAGGGCTGCCAAGTCACCAGGTTAACCATTGCCTGCTTCTGCCTTCCCCTTTTTGGCCAGCCCTCTTCATGCAGCATGCAGTTGCATTTTAGCCGCTTTTCAGAGAGAGGGAAACCATTTTTGCTTTACTGTCAGAAGTGTCCTTGTGAAACCTTTTTCATCTTTGCTTTCCTTCCTTTCAGAAGCATCTCCAAACACCATCCACCACACGCAGTGGTAGGTACCACTTTGTCTGTGCTGGTGTAGTGCACTTGATCCATAATCACTGTCAAAACTGCTCAGGATGGTGAGAAAGGAGTGCCTGTCTGTGCCAGAACCGCGCTGCCTCTCCCTGCTCCCTGTCTCACTGGAAAGGGAAGCACGCCCGAGGAGAAGGCATTTGGGCTCTCAGCAGTAATTCTGGGACCATTTAAGGGCTGGGAAGAAGGACCTCCCTCATGCAGGACAGATTGTGGAAGCACACTTGTCTTAAACGAACAAGTTGGATTCTCAGAGATGTTAAGTTAACACATATGCAGCCTGGTTAAACCACACTCTTAAATCTTGTCAGTCTTTCTTTACCATCTGTGACAAGGTTTTTCTCTTTGAGACTATTAAGTTGACCTTTTGTGCTTACATGTATTTCCTTTGTTGAGTATTAGACTCATTATCCTACCGTGTCACTGCTTTCCTGAGGAGGACTGTGGTATATAAAATAGCCAAGCTCAAAAGAAGATCCTTCTGATCTGTTTGACAATTTGTCTTCTTTGATTGTACAAGGAGACAGTAACTTGTAAATTTTCTCCTCAGAACTTAACAGAGTTGAAGGTACTGAGCTATGTTGTTTAATGATTTCTAAAGAAGGTCTGATTTAAAGACTAGAATAACTGCAAAGTTTGGAAACATCTGGTACTAATCTAATTCCTACTCTAATCTAAAAATACTGATTAAACACTGTAGTAACAGGTAGTACAAACACTAGTAAGTCAATTTTAATAAGAGGTCAACACCTTGATCTCCTCATTTTTCTTTCCATAAGTACCAATAAATTCCTCTCAACAGGTGTGTCTAGGATGTGTAATTACATTGTTCTCAAACAAAGGTCTACGAGCTCTATGTTAAAGATCTCTTTTAAAAGAAAAGAAAAAAGCTTCCAATGCTTGAAATATGCCTGACTTCCTCCATTATTCTCTTTTCATGTATATTTTTTGTGTCATGACTGTTTATGGGTATCAGACTGGAATACTACACACTGCTCAGTACTTCTCCAGGAAAAAAAGAATTTTCTGGATTTACTACTGATTCTTGTCCAGCATGTTCTAAATCTGTCTTAACTAGCACAAAAATGCAACTCCTTCTTGCATTCAATGCCTATCCCTTTTCCTACAATAAGGCTTTATTTAATTGCTGGTGGCTCTCATACGTCTAATTAAATGGGTACTCAGGAAGAGGGAATATATAAAGTCATGTTTCCTTTTTAATATTCTTTGCTTGGCATTGAAACATTACAGTGCTGGGACAAACATTTCTTGACACCTGGACTGAAAAAATCACACTTCAGAGTTCAATAATCTGGTTTGAGCATAATTCAAGTGAAAAAAAAAAAAAAGATGTTCTAAAGAAAGCAAGATCTTCAGGCCAAAAGGTGTATTGCTTCACTAAATGGTTCCTATGTCTTTTTTGGTCTGCAAGGGCTATTTTTTTGCCTACTACATGGGCGATTTTTACAGAAATCCCAAGGGCTTATTTATTGTGGAAATAAGTAATAACAAAGCAAAGAATATCACGGGAATGTTCAATATAACAATCCAAAAAAGAAAACAGTAGTGTCTGAATCAATAAAGAAAACCTTAGTTCACCATGCTGTGTAGGGGTTGGAAGGTCCAGTACAGTAGCAAATAAGCTAACAGTTATTATTCTGCAGGGACAGGAGTCTGAATAATCCCTTATTCCAGTTGTTTGGCAACAGTGAGGTGATTACAGCTGGGAAGGGGTTCCGCAAACAGAACAGGGCACATTTAGAACAAATCATGAGAATACACAGAAAATCTGGGCTCCCTGGAGGGTCTGTTGGGAGGGGACGGGCAGCCTGAGCCAGTCACAGCTCTGGAGAGAGGGGGAACCTGTGAGCTGTACTGCGACAGGGATGCCCCAGGAACAGGCAGCCTGTTGCAGGGCGAGCATAAGACCATTTTCCATGTATTGCAGTGGCACAGTAACAGCCACAGTAAGTAAAGAAGAAATCTTTTTCTTGGCTTTACAACCCATCAACAGAAGGAAAGACAGGTTTGCTCTCCTGCCTCCCACGGAGGCTGCATTTGTCCCACAGTGCCAAGCGACGCAGCGGTCTCTGCACGCCTTGGCCTGTGGTCCCTGGCCACCTTGGTCTGCATTTTGTCAACACCTCTCTGAAAATCTAACTGAAAAAATACCCAGTGAATTCCTCCAGCCTACACTGCTACCCACAGCCCCAGACTGATCTCTTCTGCCCCAAACCACAAGGACTGCTATTAATCAAATCCTACACCAAGACATCCTTCACTTGATGCCCTAAAATGAGGAGCTTCACCTTAAAAGTTCAGGATCAAGTTGGATTACTTAGGTGAAACTCTGTGTGTGCTTTAAACCTCTTAAAAGGTGATGTTCCAGTCCTAAATGAGCTGTCTTGAACTCAAACACCAAAAAAAAAAGCTGTGTAGAAATTCCTCTAGATTTAGTCCTACATTCTTTTAGCACAGCTGGATAGCTGCTTTCTGACCAGGAAGTCTTTTTAGTTCTAAGAGTCTTTTAATAACTACTTGATGTAGAACTACACAGTTCTTTGTTTATTTATTAATTATGAATAATTAGAGAGGATACTCCCGAGAGAGCGAGCTTTTTCTTTTTCTCTCTCCAAGGTAAATATTTTAAGAACATTCATTTTTATATAAGACTCACTGAGTAATCCTCACTCAATCCATTATAACCCAAGGCTTAGAGGTGTTTTTAAATGCCTATGCGGGCATGTTTTAGAACACAAAACAAAGTACAAGACAAAAAAATATAGGGTTTAATAAAAGTCTGATTGGCATTTCTTTTTCCTAATTCATATACGTTGCTTCTGGCGTCAAGACAACAGAGAGCTTTTGGTCCATTTTAATTGCATGGATTTTAGAAAGCTATTATTAAAACTGCACCTTTATGGTTTTTTCAGTTATATTGATATAATGGTGCTAGCACTGATTTAGCTTACTTCCTTGAGTTTATCTTGCAAAAGATTAGCCTCCTCATCTACATTTCCTTATGACAAAGGAAAGAAAATAAAACCAAAAAAAGTCCCACACAATTCTATACAGAACTCAGACATTGCAACAAGGGGTTTTTTCCTATCACATGACCAGAAGGAAAGAGAGAAAAGATAGTGAAAAAAGTATTAGCACAGAGAGTTAAAACCCACTTCATTACCAGGAAAATAAATTCTTTTGTGGATACTCATCTGTAACTTTTCAGCAGCAATATAGCAAATTAGTAGTAAAAATATTTACAGGGAAACATCTTTTTTCTTTAAAATATGTGGTCAGCCAGGCTATATGAGCTGTCAGCATGACTAATGGGATGGCACAATGGCTGACATAACAGCAGGAGAAAAGACATCACTCTTCCTCTTTGAAAACCTGATGATCTGCAAGACCAGTATCTTGTCTGCAAGATTACTAAATGATTCTTCCAACAAAGACACTTATAAACATTTTGTTAAGAGTCAAAATAAAAATTACTTTTGTTTTGAAAACCAAATGCACTTGAAACAACCCATATTTTCACACGGTAAATTTTAGAAATGTGTGGAGGATGCCTCATTGACTGTAGAACAACCAGTTCACCGTCACAAATCAGAAAGACATAGCACCAGCATTGTACCTTTGCCATATAATGGATCCATTTAGACTGATGTTTTAATCTTTTAGTTACACAGAACCAGTTTTCTGATGGTCTTACTCAAAGTGGGGTTGCCACCGCTATAGTCAGGAATACTTTATTTGGGGAATTGATTAAATTACCCTATTCCATGCTGCACTCTACTGCAGGTGCCAGGAGTTTTTATGTCTCTAAGATGGAATTTAGACAAAATTAAATCAAGAAAAATTAATAAAATACTATTAAAGACAAAGATAAAACTTCTAGCTCAGCAAATCTCTGAAGGTTATGGGAAAAAAATACGCACTTTCCGTGATCTTCCACGTTCGCAGAAGCTTTTAGGCATCTGTGTGTTTGTTTTCAGAAAGACGAGGGTTTGTTTATAAATAAAGTAGGTCCTGAAGCACTTACTGACTGATATCAGTTATTATTTTTGTTATTTAATATTTAAATTCAATCTGATATGTAATTGCACACTTCACTATATTGCTCAGCAAATATCTGAAAGCCAAGTGCCTTTCATGAGACTGTAAAAGTATAAGAGAAACCAAATAAATTTGTTTTTAAAGGTAAATGTGTAAATCCAAAGACAGGGTGGAGTCTGTACCTCTAATATAACTGTTGATGGTCAAGACAGCGGCAAAATCCCCAGGGAGGGATTCAATTCATTTTACTTTAATTGTCTAATTACTTAGGTGTTTAACCTCAAACAGTTATCTAGGCTCTCTCTGTGGTCAGTGCAGGGAGCAGGGCTACCTTGGAAGGAGATTGTATGGAAAGGAAGCTGAAAGATCAGCTACTGCAGGTACCTGGTTACATGGGTGCTTAAATGATCAGAGAATCAGACAAGAATTCAGTGATTAGGCCCTGCCCATTGTGTCTTCTTTCATATTAGTGCTTTTCATCTGCTTGAGGGAGGGCTGCCTGCAGGTACTGCTGCAGGATCTGACCCAACTCTTAATGACACCTTGGGAGTCTTTAAGCACTGGATGAGACTGAGAGGGAGGTAGAGTCCATGCCTGAGTGGCTGCAGCTCCCTAATGTAAAAAGGAAATCTTAGTCATTATTCCTTATGGGAGTGATACACAGCCTCTTACAAACTGAGAAGCCAGTGCACATTTCTAACGCAGTCTCAAAAGCAGATCATTATGTATATCACTTGGTATAAACATAGTCATCAGGGGAATTTGGAATAGATTTATACCAACATTTTAATAAGTTTCATAAGAAAGTGGTTCATCAAATAAAAATAATGAATGATGGAATTAAAGAACCACTGAAAATTGCTAATGTGTTTAATCATCTCAACATCTATATTTATATATGACAAATTTGGATGATATAGTGGGTGTAATTCCATTTCAAGTCTCCAAGCAGGGATTACATTCCAAGATACTCAACAAAAGAAAAGCCAGATCTTTCTTGTAAGCTGTGAAAGTAGGACCCTGTGACCATTTGCATGAGGGCACTTGGAAGCCTCCCTGACATCCAGATACTCAGTTAATCAACAAAAGTCATGTGTGAGCCAAAGGAAAAATAATAAGACCAGGGCTATGTAGAAAATAAAGAGAATACACAAAAAACCCCTACAGTTTAATAAACCTTGACATTTTTCTGTGACCTAGAACCTCACCTGCACATCCTGCCCATTAAGCTGGTCACTTAGCTGTGCTCACAGGTGCCAAATGCAACAGCTCACACACAAAGGACTGAGGCAATGCAGTTAACTCAATCTGTGCTGCAATGCTGAAAATGCCTACTCAGCTGCCTCGCAGCAGGTTTCTAAGGACAAAAGATCATAATTTCTGACCTTTGTGTTTACCACATCATTATAATTATCTTTTCTTTTGCTTTCACTCACAATACCTCATGTCTCCATCTGAAGCAGGACTACTATACCTTGGGAAAAAAGCAGTGATGCCAGGGAAAGCACATGGAAGGTGCAGCTGCCAGGAGCAGAGTTCCCCGGCTGGGAACATCACATTGCACCCTGGCATTAGCCCTATCTCTGTATCCCCAAGCCTGCGTGATGGTGTGACCCACACCACTTCCCTTCAAATCACTTGTCCAAGTGCAACTATTTTTTTCAGACAGAACCACAGCTGAAGACACAAAAGCCCAGCTAGACTGCTGTGACCCTGGTTTGGCAACCATGAGCAAAAATGTCCATTAGGAAAGGATCTCTAGAAGTAAAAAGATGACATCTCTAAACAAATATGGCCTTTTTGGGGGCTCTACCCTAAGACCACCATCCCTTTTTTCAGGTGATGGTCCTCTCCTGCCCTGTCCCACCAGCAGGTTAACATTTCTCCTTGCTGTCAGCAGCTCACTCTTACTCCCAACAGAACAGAAGCAGCTGGTTCCAGATCCGCCAACAAAACCTCTTCCTGCTCTGCCTGAAAGCACTGTCTGAGGTGAGCAAAAGTAAGAAAGTCTGCAAACAGAAACCTTGAGCAGAGAAGCTGGACCTGTCAAAGGCAACGAGGCTGTGTGATGGCCCTATTTATAACTGGCCATATGGCAATTGATTTCCTGTTGCTCACACAGGACATCTCTGTGACTCCAGCTTCTGTGCTTCCCACTTTGCTCTTCTGCCAGATTTATTTATACTTTTCCCCAGCTCTAAAGGCAAATCAAGTTAATTGGCTATTACATGAGATTAAACAAAATAACTAAAAGAATAAAGAAAGTGAGAATATAATGCTCTGATTGCTCTCCGTGGGAGCTGTGGAACAACAGGATAGTTATTCCTGCACAAAGCAAGGAGGTGCTCTACATTCTCTGCTGTGTGTGGGCCTGAACAACAGGGAAGGTTTATACCTGTGTTGCTATTCAAATGCTCATTCTTATCCAAAGTTCCACATAACTTGCCATTAAAACTGACATCTCAATTTGAGATGCACTTAGCACCCCCAAATCTAAAGAAGCGTCTTAAAAGCCTGCCAATTTTGCAACTGCATGATGAAAGAAATAACAAATTAAATTATATTTTTTATTGAACACTGTACAATATTAGTCCATTTGGAATAGAGATAAGGAACTAAAGAGCCAAAAAGGCCTTTCCAGTCAATGAGGTAAGATGAAGAGATGCCTGGGGGAAAGAGACAAATTTGGAGTGTAGGAAATGAAAAACAATTAGAAGAATTAAAATAATTGTATTTTCCATGAGGGGAAAATAGAGATATGGGATAAATTACTAAGATGGGTTTCTAGAACAAACAGTGCAGCATTCAAAATCATAATAATGGGGTTTCAAGTAGAGCTATGAGAAAACCTGCTTAGTGAGCATAAGCCCAACTTAAAAAAAATTCTAATCACAAACTTAGTGAACCTAGGGAGAGGTTAATTAAGGCTAGCAGAAACAAAGAGGGCAAGGGCAAGGTCTGCTGCAGCAGTTCCCTTCACCCTTTCAAATTTCCAGCAACTGGAAACAAAAGACTGCAGAGAGGGAGGTAATGACTGGGGAAGAGGGGGAAAAGCAATGTTATCATGTTCCCTTTTCCTACCCTTAACCCATCTCCCAAGAAGACTGAGTGATGCAATCTGCACAGGGCATCTGTGGATGCAAGCTTTGTTATGAGCTACAATTCCTTTCAAAACATGGTGTTGCTTGGCTAATTAGTGAGAAGCTAAACATTTCTGACAGATGAAATATATTGTTATCTTGTTAATTGAGTTGCACAGAATCTATTGGATGAAGTAGTATATTCTCTCTTCCTCTTTAGGGTTGGAGTTCAATCTTTTCATCTTTAGCTTCCCTAAACACTAATAATGAGCTGAGAAACAAACAACCTCCTCAAATGTGGGTGGGGTCCTTGTGCTTAAGCTGGTTTCCTCCAAAGCTCCAATCCATTCACCTGCAGATCAAAAGTATGTGCTACTTGTGTCTTTTGCCATCTGTAATTAGAATATTAATAAATAAGCCCTTGAAGGGATTGGGGGGAAGAAAATGTTCCAGAGAATGATCCATCACTGTCCAATGTAGACTGCCCTCCTCAAAAGTACTCAGTTTTGCCTGTTTTTAAAGATGAGATGTTGTACTACTACACAGAGTAGACCTCAACCAGGTATCAATTTCTCAATTCCTTCTCTACAAGGATACTAGTCAGAATAATATGAAATATTATGGACAGTAGTACATGGAGAAATAGCCAAGACTCTGTCCTGAAGACAAAATAGCCCAAATTCCCACAAGTGTGCCAAGGCTAAATTCATTCAGCTAACAGTAGCTGTGGGCAAGCTACCAAATATCAAAACTCACCAATGTCCCACCTGTAGCCCACATCAGTTAGTGCTAGGAGCCCAGACTCATCACTGCTTTAGAAGGGGCTGCCTGCAGATGCCAGGGGAGAGGAGAGCACCAGTACCACCAGCTTTGCCATCTGCACAGGCTGCCAGGAGCTCTCACAAGGCATCATCCTTATATTTCATTCACGTATTTATGTTAATGCAAATTTCTTTATCACTAGTAAAGAACTCCATACATCACAAGTCTTTCACTGTGAGCCCATTATTGTCATAATTAAGAGGAAGATCAGAGGACTTAATTAGTTGAGTCACCACTGCTCCAGCATTACCAGCTCTGTAGCTTCAGTTTATCAGTCACCAGGTTATGATGGCAAGATTAGCACCCATTTCAAAAGTTTTATTTATAAAGTCCGAAATCAGAAAACACACATAGCAAGGGAATCATATATCACTTATTCATGCTTCAAGGTTTTAAAGCCACTTTTAAAGTTTTGCGAGACTGGGTTCATTTTCCTCCTACTTAGAGAAAGCAAACCAGGATAAAGTGTCTTAATTCACAGTAGCAAAGCAGAAGTTGAAAACAGAAGGCTCTGTTGTCCTTTTTCAGTGTTAAGATTAATTGCATTTTCATAAAAATTTTTATGCTCCATTCACCTTATGTCCCTTTGCCTTACCTCCTCTTCCTGAGAGTTTTAATAAATGACTCATCCTTACTAATTCAGCCCTGCCAGCTTTCTTTTGGTACATAATATTTCAGTACTTAATGCAGTATAATAGTCTCCACTAGCCAATTTGATTAGTCATAGCCTCATCTTTGCTTACCGCACTATTTTTCATTTTTTTAGTCATCTGGAATGTATTCCCTACGCTAGTTCATGCTGTGCTGCTTTGTGTTCGAAATCCTAAACAAGACATACTTTATTTGTGAAATGCTGGAATGGCCTACTATTAACCAAATGCTGCAAGCACTGAGCTTTACACTTTATTTGAACTTTGCTAACAACTTTAAACCAGCTGCTCCTACTCCCTGAGCCATTCCACCTAGTCAGGTACATTTCTGACAGTGCAGACCCACTTCAGCAGCTCACACAGGACCAGAACAAAAGAACCTTCACTGCCACAACACCTTCAAACTTAGACCTGGTGTTCCCTCCAGTCTCCCCATTTATTTCAGAAAAAGTGCTCCTTATGATTCCCCTCTCCCCTAAATACTCCATACCTGATTCAGATCACCCTGGGGGTTCTTTATGATGAAGTGGTGTCATTGTAAGAGAGGTCTCGATTTTTTTGTTGGCTTACTTGAAAATTTCATTAGGAGGTTCGATGGTTATTCTTCCTGGTCACAACTGAAGATGTAAATGAAGGTGAAAACACAATATTGATGCCTGCAGTACAATGTTACTCCCCTTCACCGCTTAAAAAAAATCTAACAATGTTGCACATAAAGAAAAAGCCACATACCATTTATCTACATCCAGTTACTACATCCATTCTGTGTTTCAAAAAAGGCTGCAAGGCTGGAAAGATCTCATTACACTTGTCAGGTGGTCAAGTGTCACCTCCCAAAGACAATTTCACCTGTTTTAATTGCTTGTTAGTTAAGTCAACCTACCTTCAGCTGAAAGATTTTTATTGTAATTAAGATAGGCATGGTTACTTAATGCCAAAAATGTATCTTATCAGCCTACCACTTTCATTTACAGAATATGCTATCTCCTCAGTTATAACAGAGCAGAAAGATTTTATAATAATTAATCTAAAAAGCTATTCATAGAAAAGGGCCCAGCTGTGATCTGATTAAAGTAGTCTAAAATCCTTGGGTCAAATTAAAACATCTTGTAAAGTATCAATTGACTTAGCACATTGTTTTATATTTCTCCCTACCCTCCACTATTTTTTGTACTCCAGGATACTATTTTAAAATTAATTTTATCTTGTTTTTCCCCTACAAAAAGAGAATATATCATTGAATAATACATTTACATACTAAAGCACTAAATACAGACTTTTGGAAAAAGTCCGTGAATTCACTGTAATTTTTGCTATTAAATGAGTAGAGACTATTAAATGAGTAGAGACTATTAAATGAGTGCAGACTACAAATCTTGGCACATTCAATTCTAAGTTGACTTTCATTCTGTATCCCAATGAAAATGAGGGAGTTGTATTTGTCATTCAGATGAAGCTTGGGCCCAAAGAAGTAAAGAATAAGGATTAAATCTTACTGAAGTTAAGGGCAAGGCTCTTCATACTTCAGTTGGTTCATTATTTCACCCTAGGTCATATGGCAGAATTTGAGCCTCTTTTTGAGGAGAAAATGAATTAACTGTCACATGCCAGACAGATGAACATACAGCAAATTAATCTGTAACCAGAAAACAAGCCACAGGGAACATCACCATCACACACAGCTCCATACATCACAAGACCTTCTGTTCAACATGAAAACTATGAAGGTGCCTCTTTCTCTCTCTGGTTCCATCATCTAGAAGCCTCCTTTGAACCAGCTTCAGGAGGCATCTCTGCTGCCAACTCCTTTTCCATGAAGGAAGTCTGACTACAACACCTCCCTCATTCTTGATTAATTAGCAGGGTATTCTGCATACTCACAATATGTATTACATATAGAAGTGGGCTCTGGCACTGGTTCAACCCAAAGTGTAGGAAGCTGAGTGAAAAATTCTCACCAGTGATAAAAACAGTTAGGGTAATGGAGCTTTTCAAAAAAAGAAAAACATTTCATTTTCACTTTACATTTTTCTTCAAAACAGATGGATATTTTGAATGTGAATAAATACAGAATGGGTTGAAAAATGAGCATATCTTACTGAGAAACTTTAAAAAAAAGTTTTGCACTATTCAGATTTATGAAAAATTAAGTCCAAAATTTGTCAATCCACCTTGGATGACCCTGTAAAATGTTTTCAAAGAGCTATCTTACTTTTCTCAGAATAGTCTGCCCTGGAATACTGTAAATCAGAAACTACTTCCAGTACTGTTAACACGGAAGAAAATCATACTAAACTTATATGCCGCTCTGGTAAGGCAACAAACTTCTATGAGTAGGGTGAATGCCACAGAATTAGACAACTGGCCATAAACTATCAGTGAAATCTATTAATGATCAGCATGGGGCAAGGCTGTGGAGCAGGCAGTGTTCCACAAGGCTTCATTTTGCTCGGTTTTCACCTGTCTTTTTACTCTCTCCTCTCCATGTGCATCAAAACGTGTCTATACTAAGCATTATTTAAATAGATCAAGTTCTGTTTTCTCTCTGTTGGTCTTAACATTCCTGCAAGCTAAGGAAAATAAATGTAGAACCTGGGAGATTATTATGACAACTCCCACACTCCATTAAATTCTCTCAGGAAAACATGAAGTGTGATAAGACAAACAGACTGAAGAAAATGGTCTAAAGCCAGAAGGTGACTGGGAGTAAGTGGCAGAGCAAATAGGCAGCCTAAGGTCCTATCAGGGTTTTTGGAACAGCCCAGCCCGTGCTGGAGCGGGGCACAGGGTGCAGTTACACGTTGCTGATCCTCCACGTGTTTCAGCCCCTGTACACTGCACAGGCAGGGAGAGGGGAAGGCGGGAGGGGGTTTTGGTCAGCAGAAACCTGCCTTGCTCACTCCATGGCCTGTGCTGCTTGATAGGGTTTGTAAGGCTGGGAGCAGGCTGGGAACAGGACCCAGCTCCATCCCTTTATCCTGCCTGAGACCTCCCCACCTCTGGAGGAACCTCCACCAAGCAGCTGTAAACAAACACCAGCTCCTTTGTACCTCACAGGCAACACAAAGGGGATCAAAAGTGGAGCAGGAAATCTGGCTGGGGGGCTCTTGTTCACACTTAACATGCCTTTTTTCTTTCTGCCTTTTTTCTTTTTGCCTTTTTTCTTTTTATTTTTTTTTCTTTAGCAATGACAGGATTTTTAGAACTGGAGACACATCCAAATAATGTCAGAAAAGGAAAGATTTTGGTTATAGTTAGTTATCTGGCACTATCTCTTTAGAAATGTCTGAACAAATAACTCCAATGTCAGATGTTCTAGTTCTGGCAGAGAAAAGAAATACGATTAGATCTGGCTGCCCAGATGTCCCAACATTGAGAATAATATTTTTAAGCACGAACTCATGTACTGCTGCTGTCATGTACTTCAATAGACTTATTTTGTTCTCATGAGCTATAAATTGTAGCAAAATTGAACCAGATTAATGGTTATAACTGTCCTTTCTTCTGTCATACATTATTTCAATAGAAAACATGGGTCTTTATGTGTACAGACTCGAGTTCCTCTTCCCTTGGTAATGTGCAGGTCCTTGTCGTCGTACCCTTGCTGAGCTATCCAGAAATAAGAGCTTCTAGTTGCTATTTCTTTCAACTTATTTGGTGGCAAATTTCCTGTTGCCATATGGTGTTTTCTACTTAAGTTTTTATAAATATAGTTTATATATAAATATACAATCCTATACATTTCTTCATACTGTCATTTTCATTTATTTTCACCTGCTTTCATGCATTTTGTTTTCTGGGATCACTGAAATGGCAACAACTCCTATCATGCAGTTTTGTCTCTTTTTCAGTTATTTTTGTGCTGGTAGTTTGTGGCACCCAAAGCTCTGTGCACTGATTATGTTGATGTTGCTCTGTTTATGAAATTTTTGTTTTTATTTACAAAAGAAAATGCTTGAACATCAGTGCTAAAGTACATCATTTTCTTTCTTCTGATTTAAACAAGATAGCTTTATTTGAAAAAGCACCTGAGGATACCTGTTTTTCTGAATAGTTATCTATACTTTTTATTCACTAAAAGCAGAGACAAGCTCAAGACACAGAAGTGGGGTGTCTCATTTTTTGCCTAAATCTTGTGCTATTTAAACCTGTTTAGAGTTTCAGCTTTATACACCCATCAGAAGTGGACATCAAAAAAGCAGTTTTGACAGTAGGTGAGTGAAACTCTCCAGTAAAAAGTTCCAACCAGATTGCTTTTCCCTGAAATGAATACGCAAAAGGCTGCTTTTGCTCTCTTTAAAATTGTTCACAGGGGTATCATTATTTGCACAGAGATTTATATAATTGCACCCACTCAGATGATTTCAAAAGCTGCATGTATAAAAAAAAGAAGAAAATAAATATTTTAATATTTTATTTCTTCTTAATGTCTAGCAAGAAAGTTCAATTACAGCCTCTCTACTTATAAAAATCATACAAAGGTTTCAAGTCTCAGCATGTTCCAGCAGTAAAGTGCAAACAATCTTGTGGTTACAAAGGCTACTTTGCTGAACCTCATTCCTTCTTCTTTCTCTCCCACCAGCTGAATAAATGAGAGACATATTTAGTAGCTTCAGAAGAAACTATTTTCTCATGCTCCCACTAACAAATCAGGGCAAGAAATGACAGTAAGTCACGGGATAGGAGCAAAGGATATAGAGAAAGGAGTAAATTAGAATTTATAAAAGAGGATGAGATAAATAGAAGAAAAAAATCCAAGTCCAAACACTAAATTCTGACAGCAGATGAAAACAGAGCAGCATATATGGAGGAAACAAGGTGGTAGAGCATAAAAACATGAATACATTAAAATCTCTTGAAATCAGATTGTTTTCCTTCGTAATCATATTAGAAAAACAGAAATTAGTGGCAATAATATATTTTCATTTTAATTGGCTTTTTTTCCTATTATTCCAGGTTGTTTATCCAGTACATGGTAACACAGCATAGACAGAAACCTTCAAAATAAAAAAGAGAGCCACAATATTTTAACCCAGGCACTGATTTGATGAGGAAACTCGCTTGTCATGAAGAAAGACTCCTAAAATTTCACACTAGAGAACAGTATTTCTTACATTTTGGTTCAGGTTCACACCTAAGCAAGGTGAAATCTTTGCAGACCCCTCACAGAGTCAGTCTGTGCTGGTGGCACCTGCAGCATCAGGAGGTTGACTGGGGCCTCATCCAGCAAAGCCCTCACCAAGCCCTGTGGCAACTGCTTCAAGGAGTGCAGTTTCTGGAAGTCATTGCTTAGCTTCCTATCAAACAGTTTTACACATTTGCAAGAATACAAAGTTAGTCAAAACTAACAGTACCCCATGAGAGCCCCCAGCAAGTGCTCTCCAGATGGATGCTGCTGTTCCCTGTGTGGCCCGAGGAGCCTCCCCAGCCCCTCCCCAGCAGCAGATTGCTTTCGGTACTTGCTCTTTCTGTTAGCAAGGAAGAAAATGACATCCAACATGTTTTGAATTAGAATGACTACAGATTTTCCCCAAAACAGTGCATTTATATATAGAGAGAGCTCCTCCAAAAATGATAAAATTCAGATTTGATTTCTATGACCTTTACCACAGGCGACAAACTTCAGACAGAAGACAAGGGGAGGTAGACAGTCCTAATTGCTCCACATACCCACAATTAATCTATAGCCTCACTACCTGGTTTTAATTTGCAGCAGAAACTGCCTCACCACATCAAAGATAGTGATTCACCTCTCCACTAATCAAAATTTGAAGAGCTACCACCAATAGTAATTAGAGAGCTAAGGCCAGCCATCATGCAATTCAGCATTAATTAAACAATATTACAATGGCTTTCATTCAGCTCATAGAGTGCACCAGAAATAGGCAGAATAGGCATCATAGATTTTGTCTGCTTTTCCAGAAATCTTTTGCTCCTTGTGATTAAGGCCCTCAGTTCCCCAGTAACCACAAAATTCAACCTCCTTTTGTTGCTATAAAATGAAGAACAGTGAATATTCATAGTCACTTAGATGGTTCCCCCTTCTAATAATTATTAAGAAAAAGGAACAGTCCACTTTTTTTACAATTCAGCAATTACATAGGTACTTAAAGAAAAGGTGACATAACAGACAATATATATAGGTACTGTAAATCAGTGTCCATCTATTCAGTCATTTTGCAATTAAGGAAACTTCTTAAAAACAAATGTACAAGTACTGCTCTTCAGTGATGCTTTCCACTCTCTAGCATTTAAACAGGGTCTTATTTTAACTTTGGCTTGTCTGTAGCTGAAAAACACCAGTGGTAAACTGGGGTCCAGTAGTTTTTCATATTCCTGTGAAATAGGCTTGGGTAAAAGAAAGGCCAAATCCTCAGCTTTAATAAACTGACCAAATTTTGCTGTGGAACACAGAACTTTAAAATCTGGCTCTGGGGATGGATAAGCCTAAGAATAAAAAAGCATATAAAAGGCATATAAAAAGAGGTAACAAAAATTTTGATGGTGAAAAAAACTCCAGCATACTAAAAATAGGAAAGAACTCAGCATGATAAAATGAGCCCATATTTAATTTTTGTTTGCAACCAAAAATTAGCATACAATTTAGCAAAAAATAAAATTTTTACTCTGTCTACTCAGGACCAAGCCTGAGGCAATGGGAGATGGTGCTAGTCAAGAGCAAGACACAGGGCTGGTTTTATATGGGAATGCTCATTCCTGCAGGTATCCACAAGGAACTAGTTCATGAATGACACACAGGCAAGTGGGGTAAGGGAGTCATCTGAGACAAAAGTTGAAAGCAAACGCCATAGGATTTCTGCTTGGAGCAGAAATCTTCCTGTGGACTGAGCCCTGGAGGTGCTGCTGCATGGCATCCTGGCTGGCTGAACAAGCACATTACACCACCAATAACCACCTAACTAAGGCAAAATGATTGTATGATTAACACGGCAGGACTTCAGGAGACCAGAGCAGCCATATTTCAAAGCCACGTTAAGCTCATTTTGGACCTAAGACTACTTTAATAATGCATTGATTTTATCTGCCAAATGTGTAGCTATAGCTGCAGCTCTGTGAATGAAAAATATTCAGCTGTGTGTGTCCATGTTCCACACAATTTCTTCCTTTTACCAACCTCTCTTGGTACTTCATATGCCTTAAAAATGGTATGAATGATGTTCATCGGGGCCCCAGGGCATCTGGGAATGGCACTGGTACTAAAAGGAAGCTTTGTGACAACGGGATAGAGAGGGGATGAGATGTCATGAAATATGAGCTTCAAAGTCAACCTACATATCATGGTTTGTTTCCTAAGGAAAGAAAAAAACAATTACAGCGCTCAGCTTCAAATCAAAATATTTTATTGGCATGCCACACAGTACAAACACTGTCAATGTGTAGAAGAAGCAGAAACCTTGGGTAACTGTCAGCAATAGATACAACACATCATGCATCTGCCTAAGATAACTCTTCACAGTGTGTTTAGGGTTTTATCCCCTGTGTCCATTTGTCATTATTGTCCATTTCTAAGCTGGTGGCAGGTTGCTACATAGCATGATGCTATCCCTGCCGTTTCTTTCCTTTCTCCTAGGGTATGCACAGTTTTTCCTCATCGTTTTTTAATGGAAAGTCTTTTATCATTTCTGGTAATGTAAGCAAATATCTTCCTAACACTGGCTTGTACTATTCATACTGGAAGAGTAAGTGCCTTCTATCCAGTGTTTTCTGTCACATGGGCTGCTCAGCCTCTTTTCTTCCAGTTCTCCTTTACAGAAAATTAGTCTGGAATTAATTAGGATCTACCTCAGTTTTGCTTTCTGATATAATCAATAGTCATAAATAATCTCAGGATTTCTTCAATTGTCTTGGATCAGTACTCTTCGATTTCTTGCATACTGTCCAGAATTGTTAGATATGATAGAAAAGACTGATGTTTATAAGACTTGGAAGAAAGATTCTGTTGGATCCTTTATTAGAAGCTTACTGTCATTTTTGGTCATTAACTTTGTGAAGTACTGACTTGAGCTGAAAGTTCAAGAGCCATAAGCAGCACTAGGATTAGGATCCTAACCCAGAAGTTTTCTTCTTCTTGTCAACAAGATTACACAACATTCAGCTTCTTCTCTACACAGCACCCAACTTCTTCTTGACATTCATCACAAAGATGAACCAATAGTGTCCACAGTATGAATCAGCAGTATCCATGCCCAAAGTGAGGCATTTTTGATGCCTGACTAGCAAGGATCCCAGAATGACCATAGAAAAGCAAATAACATATGTTTACATTTTTATCCTGCTCACAGTCACTGAGCTATGTCTCACAAACTTCTGAAATTGCCCTGGGAAACCAGAAACCAAGCCAAGGCTATACAGCAAACAAATATGGGGACATGATTCTCAGCTCTGCTGGATTATTTGCCCCCATAGAGAGATATATGGAGATACATAAGCATGTTCCCCATTATTTTCAAAAGTGACTGCCTGGTGGATACCTATATTTCTGAGTGTCAAAAGGATATTTGTTTTCTGGGAACAGCTGAGAGCTTTTTTTTCTCTCCAGCGTGCAATTGTAATGGGCAGGGAGCTCTCATCCCCTTCTCCCATGAGTTCCTCTAATAAAAGTGAATTTTGTGTCCTTTCAGGCCTGATGTGGTGATGAAAGAATGTACATGTTAAAAATTAAAAAACTATGGAAACCATTGCAAAGCCACACTTTGCTAAACAGAGTAAAACTGAAGAGAAGGCTTAAATATAAAGAAACTTTGAAGTGCATGGATCAACATTTGTTACCTAAGTAGTTTTTTCAAAATAAGTCATTCTTCACTATAACTATACAGCAGACCCTATATGGTTTTTTTATTCTTTTTGTGTGTATGTTTTATTTCTTGCATCAATGAGTCATAAGATACAAGGAATTACTTTGAAGCCTGAAAGGTAGAAGAAAGAGAAGCCGATATGTGTATTACTGTAGACTCAGATTCTTGTATCTAACTACATAACATATTTTCTTTCCACAGGAGGTAGTTATGACAAATTAGAAGTCTGAAAATTTTCTGATGGTGTAAAGGCTCCAGCTGTCACTAGGGAGATAGTGATCAGATTTCATAGCTGCATGGTCCCATGGCACCACTAAGAGTTCCATATGGTCATCCAAATGTTTCAACTAAACCACAAAAAAAATTCCACCATGGCTTTTGCTTTTAGAAAAATAAAATTCTTATTTGTAGAAATTTTTCATAATGTGCCACCAATAAACAAAACTTTCTTGATTTGGTTGTCTGAATAAAAAATAATTGTTAGTGTCATTTTCTTTGTTTCAGGTTGAAGTGGGTAGAAATAGAAGCAATGCAGCACACATGTCCAACCTCTAACTTTTTAATCTAGCACAACTTACATAACATGAAGTAGGCTGGTAAGTGGACATGCAATGAATAATTAAGGTGTGTATATGTACATGGTGATAAACAGTAATTTCTTCAGACCACTTCTCTTTTGGTATAAAACCACCTCTGTTAAATTGTTAATGCTATTACTGTGGACAGAGACTCTTTCATTCATGTCAAAGATGTCAGCATAAGCCTCACACAATAACAAATGACAAATGCATAATTTATTGATTCTTAAATGGCTATGTCCTTGGATGTATTTCTTATAACTAATTTGCTTGGAGACACATCTGGCTCCTGAAGATAGCATCTGTTTTAAAGAAGGTCAGTGCTATATTTTAAAGGCAGAACAACATAATCTTTTATCTGCTGTGCTCCTCTGCTCTTTTAGCCTACAAATTCAGCTCTTGCTCTATTCTGTCTACTAATTTTTATATCTAATCAAAAACTGAGCAATCTGTTGTTGAGTTTTGAAACAATGATAAACATGTACACAGACTGTGGAATTGCAAGGGAGAATGTATAGTTTTCAAGTGACTATGTACTGTGTGAACTGAATTATTTAAAAAATAAATTAAATTCAATTCTGTTAATATTGTTTTTCATTAATACTTCTTTTTTACAAAGTTCAATCAATCTGTTTCAATACATGGTTCTTGCTTGTCCAGAGCTTGTTTTATTTAGATGTAGTGCTTCTGAATGTGAGTCTAAGATCTTCTTGCATAAAATCTGCAAACACAGAATGCGACAATGTTTATTCTGCTATTGGGCCATGAACCATGACTTATCCCCCAATTATTCTTGTGCATGCAAAGCCTGATCCCTCACATCTTTGTTTTTTCTGCATGATATGTATCCACATATATATTCCATGTGACTCCAATCAATAAATCTTTGTTATTTCATCAAGTTTTCATTGAATTTTAGCAGTATTTATTTTTACCTACCTCATGGCTGGAACATTAAAATATAAACAAATGCTTAAAATCAGCTTGAAGTTTACATTAAAATAGGCAGACACAAGTACAAATGATTCAGAAACTGCCATTTTAACCCTGTGATGAACAGCTAGGCACCTTTTGCTTTTATATTTCACCTTGCACCATACACAAAATGTTTAATTATTTGAGGATTAATGGAGGTAGTTTATAATTAAGCTGAAGTATGAACTGATGTCATCATCTCAGTATGATGATATACAGTTTTATGCCAAAGCACCTGTTGTTTTGGAAGGAAGCAGCTGATATCATTATCTACCCAGCCAGATAGCCTAGTTTCCTGCTGCTTAAAAAATTATCCTAAGGGTTACCTAAGTTGGGGTAATACAGCATTTACTTTTTCATGCCCAGGATAGGAGAGAA